>ALYI01003794.1:0-25613 GCA_001969225.1 Ceriporiopsis andreanae CBS 279.92 | reverse complement strand
TTTCAGCTCTCAGGGCTGTCCCACTTGCGATCCCGTCGGCTAGCAGTGCATGAATAGGAGACTTCGGGAAGTACGTCATATCTATAGAAGGTCGCATAGTATATAGATGGCGGTAGCTCACTACACACTCGACTCACCTCCCATCATGCCACGCCGAGTGATGTATCCCGACTCTCGCAAGGCCAAAAAGCTTCTAACCAAGACATGTATGCAAAATACTTGTAAGCCGTCGCTCGTGCTCGATTTCTTGGATCCTCCAGCTCACTATCTCCTTCGTCTGGGTCACAGGTCAAAATATTGGCTCTAATCGCTGTGCTAGATGTCGCATGGTGGTGTACTGTGTGCGCATGCGAATTACATCACGTCTGGGAACACTCTAGCTGACATTTCTACAGAGTTCCGAGTGCCAACTCGCTCATTGGCCGGAACACAAGTCTGTCTGCCGCCAAATCTCTCAAGGTTTTGCCAAGATTGCCGACGACGACGCAGCCGTTGCGCTGGAAGTGGCCGATCCGAACGCAGCGAGCCTCTCGGCGGTCGCTGAGGAGCTGAAAGCGTTCATCGAGCACTTCTCCGCTACTCTCCTCGTCGGCAGCGTCAATTGCTTCCGCGCCGGGCGAAACGCACTGCGGGACGAGTGGAGGACGCACCTCATCGTCGTCGAACTCGAGCGGCTGCCCTCTCCGCCCGTTGCGTCCCGCCCGTGGGCGCGCTTCACCATCAAGGACATCTCGTGCATTTCGTGGGCGCAGCTGCGGCAAGCTGTCGGGCCGAACGCAACCCAAATCCAGCAGCACATGGATAACAATACTCGACGCATCGGCACACTTGCGCCAGGCGAAGCTCTCATCACTGTTCAAGTAAAATGCATATACGTGCGGTCGTACCTCGGGATACCCTGGCAGACAAGTATCGCAGAGTCCGCTATGGGCCGCCAGGTTGGACAGGTTGCCGATTGGAAGGTCTTCATTAGCGAGGCAGTTCAGTCGATGGTGCGAAGACAAGGCTGCCTTGTTTGAAACCGCACGGCTGGCCTCCTCCTGGACCAGACTCGATAACGGTGAATATATTTTTACATAACACATCCGTTGGGATTTTGTTAAAATGGATGCGCCCTTCTCCCGGCACATTTTGTAACGAGATAATTCTGTCAAGAGAGTTAGGTTCTTACCGCCATCATCGGAGTTTCAAATAAGAGTCGCTGGCGTCAATCCAGTTTACTTCCTTGCCCTCCTCCTCTTCCCTCTCGTTTTTGTTCTACAATCTAAACTACGCCCAGCCAGAACGATCCTCTCCTGAAATGCGAATCCGCGAAACGTTGGCCTTGTAGATTGTCTAATCAGCGGTCCCTCTGGTGACTGGGAGCCCTCGGCATTGCCGACGTCTCTAGCCGGCCACCTCTCGAACACGGACAATGTTCAAACAGTTGCGAGTTGGATGGCAATTTCGAGACAACAGGAGATTTGCTCGGAGCAGATTTTGTACGGTACGTTGACTACGCCAGCCCCTAAATTCGTGGTCGTTCAAACGCGGGTAAATCAGATTTTCGGTCTCCCAAAACGTCCACACGTTCAAGGTGACCTCACGACTCCGTACGTACACTACGGCCGCTACATGTCGTCACACAGCGGGTTGCATCAATGTGTATGTTCAAATGCTTCGTGGTCGCGTATGGCCTCGCTCGACCCACTTTTTCGCCACTTTCGAGCTTGGTAACCAGGATTCATAAGCAGCTGCAGCCGAACGAAAAATCGATGTTCGCCTCGACACCTGCCGTTTTCGCGCGCCCCGCTGCACAGCGGTGCGAGAGCCTCCATTTTACTTCTCGAGAGCCTGTCTGGGTTCGCAAAGTCTTTTGCATGGATGTCCCTTGGAGGAGCTTTTCGTGAGCGACGCACGTTTTCGTTCTCGCTAACCTTACGTGCGGCAGGTCTTGACCGCGCGTTTTTGCGCACAGAACACTAAGCCGCCTCGCGCGCGAACGGCGCGATTTTGCGCCTTTGCATCCTGTGCAAACTGCACATGGTACGCGAGGTTTATACAGCCCGAGCGAATATTAGTGATCGTGAGGCCGAGGCTCGACGGCGCGATCGCGCACGGAGCGCACGCCGCGTGACGTCACTGCCACTCTTCCTTTGCACCTTCATTTTTATTTTGACATTGCTTGCTCATCGCGAGCTTACTGCGTTCAGGAGCCGGGACACATACGCCGTAACCAGACCGGAATGATACCAAAAGCGGTGCCACGATGGGCAGGGATATATACCGCTGGCTTTGCCGCACACTCTCTCCAACTCAACAAGTTATATCGCATCCAACAAGTGACCGTTTAGAAGACAATGACTGTGAGTAATGCACTCTAGGGTGCTATTTTACCAGTCGCTGATGTTGTATGTGTTCTTCAGGTCAAAGTCGGCATCAACGGGTAAGTCAAAGCATGGTCGTACTGGCAGCAGGGCTCTCATCTCGTCCACGCCAACGTTCACAGTTTCGGTGAGTCTTGCTGAGGTCCCTACCTTGCGCGTGCTCACGACTGGCGGCAGGTCGTATTGGCCGCATCGTTCTCCGTCATGCCTTGACGTACCCCGACATCGAGGTCGTCGCCATCAATGAGTGCGTATATCTCGAGCTGAGCGCGTACGCGTCCTGACTTTACTTTTTCAGCCCTTTCATCGACCTTGACTACATGGTACGCGCCATACTGTGTTTTTGGAGAGCCTCGCTGACTGTGCCGCGCTAGGTCTACATGTTCAAGTATGACTCCGTCCACGGCCGCTTCCAGGGCAAGGTCGAAGCTGTAGACGGCAAGCTTGTCGTCGACGGACACAAGATCTCCGTCTTCGGCGAGAAGGAGCCTGCCTCGATCCCCTGGGGATCTGTCGGTGCCGCATACATCGTCGAGTCGACCGGCGTGTTCACCACCGTTGAAAAGTGCGTGCGACACTTCTATATAACGTCTTCACCACTGACCGGATCGTCTCTTATCTGCAGGGCTGGCCACCATCTGCAAGGCGGCGCCAAGAAGGTCATCATCTCTGCCCCGTCTGCCGACGCCCCGATGTTCCTCGCCGGCGTCAACTTCGACACATACGATTCCAAGTACACGGTGATCTCCAACGCGTCCTGCACCACCAACTGCGTCGCGACCATCGCCAAGGTCATCCACGACAACTTCGGGATCGAGGAGGGCCTGATGACCACCGTACACGCGACGACCGCGTCGCAGCTTCCCGTCGACGGCCCGTCGAAGAAGGACTGGCGTGGCGGGCGTGCCGCGGGCAACAACATCATCCCATCGTCCACCGGCGCTGCGAAGGCTGTCGGCAAGGTCATTCCCTCGCTCAACGGCAAGATCACGTACGTCCCTCCCTACACCGCCCGCGTCCGGACCATACTGACCGCGTCGCGTCCCCAGTGGCATGTCGTTCCGCGTGCCCACCGTCGACGTCTCCGTCGTCGACCTCGTCGTGCGCCTCGAGAAGCCCACGACCTACGAGGAGATCAAGGCCGTCGTGAAGAAGGCGTCCGAGACGACCATGAAGGGCATCATCGCGTACACCGAGGACAAGCTCGTCTCGCGCGACCTGACCGGCGCGAACGAGTCCGCGATCTTCGACGCGAGCGCGGGCATCCAGCTCTCGCCCCAGTTCGTGAAGCTCATCGCCTGGTACGACAACGAGTGGGGCTACTCCAAGCGTGTCGTCGACCTCGTCATTCATGCCGCCAAGGTTGATGGGGCTCTCTAAGGAGTGCACGTCTCTTCGGCCATGTACCGTTCTCGCAACGCGTGCGCGCCACAGTATGCAGAAAATAGCAAATCAAAGCAATGTTCAGAAGTGTAACAGTACAATTATCTTATTACACCACATAATGGTACAAATAGACACTCCTTCGAAACGCGTGTCGGTGCCAACTTACCAACTCATCCTGCCACTGTGGTTTACTCTCAATTCAGCTAATCGTTGCACAGTAAAGCAGTCTACGTGGAACTTTCTCGTTGGTGTTTAGTGGTATGCTACTCTACAGGTGGATATTGGACGTTGTCGATACATACGTGCACAAGGTGATACTACAGCTTTGCTCCCTCCGTCCTTGCCTCTGCAATCCTAGGCTCTAGTCATAGCAGCTTCTCGACCTCCTTGTCGATTGCCTCCGGGGTCGTCGTCGATGCCCAGCGGTGCACGACCTTGCCCTCCTTGTCGATGAGGAACTTCTCAAAGTTCCACTGGTATCGGACATGTCAGTATGTTGACAGATAGAGAGATGGAGAGATGGATAAGAGACGCACCTTGATGCGCGTGAGACCGAGGAGGCCGGCCTTCTGCTCCTTGAGGTACTTGTATACCTCGTTCGTGTTGTCGCCGTTCACGTCCGACTTCTTCATGAGTGGGAAGGTGACGCCGTGGTTGCGCTCGCAGAACTGGGCGATGTCCGCGTCGTCGCCTGGCTCCTGGCCGCCGAACTGCGTGAGGAGCACGGGTCAGCGACATGCTCGAGAGCAGAAGAGAACGTGAGGCGCAC
Source organism: Ceriporiopsis andreanae CBS 279.92 (assembly GCA_001969225.1). Classification (NCBI taxonomy): domain Eukaryota; kingdom Fungi; phylum Basidiomycota; class Agaricomycetes; order Polyporales; family Meruliaceae; genus Ceriporiopsis; species Ceriporiopsis andreanae. Next base: position 21,092 of record ALYI01003794.1, on the reverse strand, counting down.
CTGATTACATGGGAAGCCGAGGATGACGAAGTTCTTCTCCTTGTACTTCTCGTACAGAGCCTCTAATCCTGGACACGCAACATACGCGGTCAGAAGTCGCGTCGCGTAAATCGGAATTAATCGCGAGCTCACCCTTGTATTGCGGCGTGAAGCCGCTGTGCACGAAGTCAGTGGGGACGGTAGGAACGAGCAGATGCGTGTGCTGCGCACCATTTCGACGCGACGTTCACGATCAGGACGACCTTGCCCTTGAGCTGCTCAAAGTCGAAGACCTTGTCTCCCGGCTGCTCCGCCTTCAGGTTGTAGAATGCAGACATAGTCAAAGCGGTGGTGGTGGTAGTGGTATAGGTGCGAGAAGAAACGATCGAAAAGTTTCTCGAGAGTGGTAGTGTGAAATGGGAACGACGAGCGGGAGAGAACGCTTTATAGGAGGGTGAGAACGACGCGCCCGGATACGATCTGGTCGAAATGGCTAGGCAATCACGAAAGCGGGCCTGATTAGAGAGCGCGAGCCGTCTGAGTGGCTGGCTGCGCAGGGTGCGCATGGCGAGACAGGGACATGACGCCTTCCCCGAGCGCACGGTGACCTCGGGAGATGGAATGAAGCTGCCCGCACGTGAATGAACAGACGCGATGACTACTCGTCGACTGCTCCCGACGCGTCAATGTGAATACCCAAACACCGTTGCCGGCAACCTTCAGAACACGCTCGGGACGTGTGTAATATCACCAGCATCATCGTAAAGAAAACAGAAGAAAAAATAGCGGAAAACTAGAAATCCAGCATCGCCAGCATCGCCCGTCCATCCCGCACCACGCCCTTCAGATGCCTCTTGTGCCGCGCGTATTGTGGGAGGCGCAGGTCGAACTCGAGCGACCTGAGAATGCCGGCGTACGCGTGCGACTTGCGCGACAACACGGTATGAAACGCGTGAGTACCGATCCTGCACCGAATGGAACAAATAAGCCTGTAAGCAGACATACTCAGACAAGCGCATGGGGGCACTCGCCATATCACTGGTGCCTTCTGCGCTTCCAACCGCGCGCCATACGTCCTCGAGAGCTTCGACGTGGCCTTCGTTCTCATCGCGGCGTACGTGTATCTGATCATCTGTCTCACAGTGCCTGCGCAGATTCAGTCGCGCTCGTGCACGCTAAGTTTGGCATGCTTACTGGTGATAAATGACGAGCTCTTCGCCATGTCGGGCTTCCAGCTGCGGATGTAGTAGTGCATCTTGATCGCGGTGATACAAAAGCTCTGATATATGTTCTTGTAGACGGCCTTGAGGGTGTTCAGGTGGCAGTCGTTATATATCATGTGGCTCTTCGCCCTTGCAAGCCTAAGTGCCAGCGTGAGACCAGATCATATCCGAGAACAGGATGACTTACAGCATCATCTTCTGAGCGAAGATGGCCCCAGGTCTGCGGCCGACATCTACAGTGAAGGAATCACGCAACGCTGCGTCTGATTAGTCTCTCGTTGTGAAGCAGGCGAGCAAAATCCACGAACCGGCACCATTCCATCGACTGTAGTCGGTCGATACCGAGAGGTCCAGCATGTCGATGAGCAGCCCGCACCACGGGAACCCTACGAGCTGTCAGATGCCAAGAATCCATATACACACTGACACATACCACGTTGGCTAGGGTCGATGACGTTCATGATTTCTGGATAAGGAAAATTGGCTAGCGTTTTGTCGCGGCCAATGAAGCATCCATACTCGGGATGCCCTTCATGCACATTTAGAATACGTATGACGCAGAGGGACACCAGTCTCACCTTTGTACATGACGTCGTGAAAGTGCTTTGCCTTGCTCTGGTCCGTTGTAATCAGTAAGTAGTCGTCAACGAGCCGAAGCAAAGTCTTATCAAATGGATAGTCAGCCATTGCCGAAATTTCCACTAAATTCTGCGCTGACCGTGTGCGGATCCTCGGTGAACTTGAGCTGTGTTCTCTCGAGATCGCCATAGAAGAATGAGCATAACAGAGTAGACAATATGGAACCCTGAGGAATCCCGACAACCTGACGATAATAATCGTTCCCTATCTGTCAAGACCGTGAGCACAAACACCCAGGTGTCGAGCGATGGGTGGACTCACTTTCACGATGTTGTCCGTGATGTGCTGCTCGAGAAGCTCAATGATTTTTTGCCGCTCGAAATTAGGGTACACAACCTGGCGAAGGACCTTCAGGACACGAAGAATGTGTGATCATGAAATAAACCTCACCTTGTCCACGAACACGATATGCTTGAGCGTGTTCGCCAGCTGCCCGGCGAGCATGAGAAAATGTGGATACTCATCTTGCGGCTCAATGAGTACATGGCAGCCGGTAGGAAAAAGGGACGGACGACGTACCTGCGGGCATTGCTGTACTGACGAAACTTCTCCTGATCTTTCCGCATTGCGCAGAAATTTGGCCATGCCGTTGGAGGATATATTGATCTTCGCTAAGGAGCTTCAACAGGATCTGCAGTAGCTTCGTTTGGTCTATGGTGTCGAAGCATGCCTGGACATCCATCTTCACGAAATATAGCTTCGGTCTGCCACGCAGCTTGTCAGGGTCTGGTCCGCTCCCGAGGGAATCTACTTACAGGGCTTGCCCTGGAAAGTCCTGCTGTAAAGTCGCCTTGAAGGACTTGAGTTTCTTGTAGATCTCGTTCGCACCGAAGACGGACGCTCCCAGGAGTTTCCGCTGATTATCCTTCACAGCATATCAAAATGTGCTTTCGGACCACCAGACGTGTAGATGTTTACCTTCTCGTAGGTTAATATGTGGAACGCCGCCTTCAGTATCTGGTTGATTGACTGCTTGTAGGGACCGGCCTGCGAGACACACGATAAGGTAAAACATGATATATAGCGTCGATCGCCACCACACACCTTGTTCTCACGGCGGCGCAAGTTGATGATGGGTCGCACACCAGTTTCCTTCGGCAGCAAGCGTACAAAAGAATATCCAAGCTGCCGTTGGCGCAGAATCTCTTCTGCATCCTCCTGTATAGACATAAGACAATTAACAACTTCTAGCACAGCCGGTGGCACTCACCCTTCGCAGCTTGTGGAACGTGTCCTGGCACAGGCGCTCGACGAGCGGGCGACAGAGTACTTCCCAGTCATCTTGTCGGAAGTAGAGCACCTTATTGCGGAAAGCCTGAGACTCGGTGACGTAGAAGGTCGTCTGGAGAAAATGAATGTCAGAATTTCGGAGGTGTGCGTGCACTCGTCGAGAGGTGTTACCTTGAGCAGGGGAATGAGAAAGGAGTCGAAATACCAGTATACAAATTCTTGAAGTAACTCTTTGCGTTTCAACGAGTCAGAGACTGGCACTCGTTGTTGCGTGGCGGAACCAGTTGGCGGCGGAATGAGCCATTCACAGTCGCACACCCTCATATTCTGCATCAAAGTATGCAACGTTACAGACTCATACCTCCGCAGCGAAATGAGAGCCTTGATGTCTGTGCCATCGAGTGTAAGCCAAGAGTCTCGACGAGAGTACAAGATAGAAACTCACGATCTTTGATCAGGTTGAAGTTCCATTTCGAACCCCAGAATTGCATCGGGATCACCGTCTTCGTTATGAGCACTGCGAAGCAGTACACCTCGTTGTAGCTACAGGTGAACTCTGCAAAACGAGGCTTCTGCGTTGCTTCTTGTTTCGCCTGCGAAAGCCCTTGTGGCATGATTGGACGGCCAGATGAGTCAAAGGATATGCTGTGGTCGCAGCGTCGCTCCTGAGTGTACAGTTGCGACGACAATGTTTCGGACATAAGCTCCTGGGATAAAATCAGGTATATACCTTCAGAAAGTAAAGGGCGACTCACAAGGATTCTGCTGCTGTCTTGCGAGTCCTTCATTGCCGGTTTCACCTAGGGAACGTCATCGTATCTCAGAAGGGGAAGAGGCAAGGTAAAGGGCACACTTTTGAGGGACATGACTTCAAGAGCAATGGTCTGTATCCGCATTTACTGTGCCGCCATATCATCTTTTCCAGTAATTCTAGGGCTGGCTTCACGCGCGTTGGTGTCTTTACAGCGCCCTTAGCCTAAATAGCGTCAGCATGTAACACGTCCGCGAGAGATAATCTGGCATACTTTGATCTCGTCTTCCCTATTCGTGTAGTCCACAATGTTATACGGCGTGGCGTCCCTCATAGAGAGAGCAGAGGGCAAGCTGAACTGCATGGGAAATAAGTACTTCGCGAGATGCCTGGAGTTCGCTTCCTGTATACGACGGTCAATCTGGCCTGACGTCTCGAGGACTTGTTTGGCTTGAAGCCTCCTCAGAATATCTAGTGGGTCAACGTAAAAACAACTGTCCGGTTCAAAGTATTTGTCACTTACGATCTGGCGGTAGTCCACACGAGGCATGAATCTGAGCATGATTCGAGGGTCGATAATAGAACAGTCTTGAACGTGGTATCAGGATCTCTGAGGGAGGACGACGACTTGAAAAAGTGAACATTGGATCATCAATTTCAGTTAAATTGACTTACTGTTGTGCGAGACGTCCGTTCACGGCAAGATTGTCGTGCTTTGTGCCACTTGCTACCTTGCAGCGTTTGGAAGGTCTTCCATCAAACATACACGGCTCTCGCTTTCGCTTGAGACTGACGGACGTGTTTGTCGGCAGCTCGTCCTGCGGATATGGCTGGGCGCCGGGTGGTTCCAATGTTGGCGAAGCAAGGTCAATTATCGGTCTGCCAGCGACTTGGCAAAAACAAGCATTGGGTAACGCTATGAACAAGGATGTCTCCTTGAGCAAGTGACACATGACGTCATCTCCGATTCTTGAGGGGATTATCAACTTTTCTGTCTGATATTATGAGGGTGAACTCACCTCTCATAGAGCATGGCCCAGGCGGGAGATTCGAAGACAGTAACAACAGTATTGACGTATCGACTTTGAAGACAGCCTACCGATACCGGACCCGTAAATTTTCTTTTTCCGTTTGACGCGTTCTTCGAGAAGTAAATAAGGCAATCTGTACTCAAGGAAGAGGGCCGGACGCACCATTTGATAGCCCAGAGTAAGCACATTCGGTGACTTGAGCGCAAGAAGTTTCTTCTGGACCATATCGACGAGCTACAGGCGTGTCATTAAGTTATTGACGCGTCACTAAAACTGAACTCACTTCTCGTAAAGGCCCGAGAGGTGTGGCTGGCTTCACTTGAACTGATGAGGACGTGGGGCCGGACCAAGCAACAACGGCTGTTTGCAGAAGATCCCGGTATTGCCTCGAGTCTGTTTCGTGTATCAGCAAATCATCGACACATTTATCTGTGTCAATGACGCGTCCGAGGTAGTCATGGACATTCAGAACCAGTGGATAATACGCGCGGAGGAGGTGAAGAGACAGGGCCGGTCGCTCTGGTTTACGCGTAGTCATGGTCAAAACAATTCCAGAGCTTGATATCAGCTCAATAGGAAGCTCGATGAAGTTTTGAAGCGCGACTTTGGGGCAATGCGAGTCTTGAAGGTGCTGGAGAACGATGAGAGCGGACTCGAAGAAACAAGTCTAGGCGCCTAAGTGACCCAAGCTCCCACGGTATGTAAACTCCGCCGGGCCGTCAAGCCGTGGCCCACGCGACGGTGTCTTTGATGGCGGGGACAATGTTCAGAGCTTGGTCTGGTTCCTCACCCGGAGACGACTCGGACGTACATATGGTCCAACCATATTCAGAAGGTTCGGTGCCGGGTTTCCATGCGTTGAGAATTGCTGGCTAATCATACAGAAAACGCAGGATGCAGTATCTCCGACGATACTGACTATGCAGTTGAACATCTTCAAATGCGCACTCGTGAAGCATACTTCATGTCACTCCCTTACCAGTAAAACACTAGGGGAACTATTACTGGCTGTTGACTCCAGGGCTACAAAGCCAGGGATGAGTACGGGATCGAAAGTGCAATGATGAAAGCCTTGCAGGTACATGTGGTATTTTCTTTGCGAGAGACACTGCTAATTTTGGCCCTCCCCTTCCCTCTGCTAAATTTCGTCGTTAGGCATTCTCCATATGTCCTTTATGCAGAGACACTCTGAGCCATCGAGACAAGACGTCGGTCTCCTCATGTTGCACAATGACGGCCGCTCCCGCCATTTACGGCGTGCAATAGCGTATCTGAGTGTGCACTTCCGCATGCTGTTACGTTATATGCTACCGCGCTGGTCTAGTTGTCTCATATTTTGGGTTGCTTCTATGAGACATCGCACTCAGCTCATTGTCGAGAGCAAGCGTCGGCCGTCTTCAACCTCGGAATTGAGCACCGGACGATCCTCCATACGCTGCTCTGTGTCCACCTGCACCTCATTTGCATGGTCATTGGGCAGTCTGTCCCAATGAACGCGTGCGCGCACGGAAAGGCGGCACATTGAATGGTATAAAACCGCGGCGAGTGGTTTGGTGAGGACAGCCTTCCAGCTCATCTCTTGGACGCCTATTCCAACAAAATCATGTCTTTTTCACGCCTTCTTTCAAGTCTCGTGCTTGCACTTGGAACTCTTCATGCATATGGCTTCGACAATAGCGCCAACAACAATGTACGTTCCTTTCCTTCCAAGCAACGAGGAATGTTTGTTGATATGTCGTATCCGGGCAGGTGGCTGCGTAAGTTGCTCGATTTTAGCATCCGCGATATTTACTTTCTCACCTGATGGGCACTACAGCTACTGGGGACAGGACGCGTACGGCGGCTCTCCCGGTGCAAACCCGTCCCTTTGGCAGCAGCCCATTGATTTCTACTGCCAAGTATGTGATTTGCACCGCAATCATCATATCACTGGTGTTGATAGTATCTTGACGGCAGGATAACTCCATCGACGCGTTCCCAGTTGCATTCGTGAAGACGTACTTTGGCGCTGGCGGCCTCCCAGTCATCGATCTGGCCAACGTCAGTGCTTCCTTACGCACGATGCGGTGGCATTTACTGATTTTGCTACATATCAGAGTTGCGGTGGACCTGACTTCGCTGGTACCAACCTTCTCAACTGCCAATCTCTCGCACAGAACATCGAGAACTGCCAGGCCAAGGGTAGAATCGTGACGATATCGCTTGGCGGCGAAAACGAGGTCAACACCTTCAGCTCTACATCTCAGGCAACCGCATTCGCCGACACTCTCTGGAACGTTTTCCTTGGTGGCTCCAGCTCTACACGTCCCTTCGGCAACGCTGTGCTTGATGGGTCAGTCACGAAGGCCTCTGCATATTCTTCTACGTCTGAGGCTTATATCTGCTCCGCAGTGTCGACTTGGATATTGAGGCTGGTTCGACCCAATACTATGCCAATATGGTGCAGCAACTACGCAACCATTTCAACGGCGCTTCGAAAACTTACTACATCACCGGAGCACCCCAATGCCCCTTCCCCGATGCCTACCTCGGAAGGTGCAGTATCCCATCGGCGCTCTTATTGACCGTTTCTTTGGCTGACATGAGCTCTCAGTGTCATCAACGCCGTAGCTTTCGACGCCCTTTACGTTCAATTCTGTACGTTCTCTCCAGTACCTGTTGTCATCCTATTCTGACTGGATGGATCAGATAACAACGACTGCGGGGTCAACCACTACTCTTCTCCGAACTCATGGGACTTCGGCTCCTGGTGTGTATCGAGAGCTCTTAGGTGTGACGACGATTCTGACGCAGAACTTGCAGGGACAACTGGGCCAAGACTACATCTCCCAACAAGAACATCAAGGTCTACATTGGTGTCGCTGCTGCTCCGGCAGCCGCCAACGCCGGCTCTTACGTCGACCCCGGCACACTCTCTACCATCATCTCGCAAACGAGGGCTCAGTATTCTTCGTTCGGCGGTATTATGATGTGGGACGCCAGCTGGGCATATGGTACGTCTTTATTCTCACCAAGCCACGCGTTTACTGACTGCAAAATCAGCCAACAACCGGTTTGATGCTTCCATGAAGAGCGCACTTGGCGGAAACACTGGTGGCTCTGCGCCACCTCCGCCGCCACCACCCCCGTCAGGAAGCGTCCACCAGCTCCACCCCAACGGCAATACCGCCAAGTGTCTGGATGTCCAGGGTGGCGTGATGGCCAACGGTACCCCCGTCCAAATGTTCGTGTCATGACTCCGTCACGTAGCCTCACTCGATTAACCCGTGCCTCATAGCTACGACTGCAACGGCACTGGCGCGCAACAATGGGAGATTGTCAGCGGCACCACCGCTGTCCAGGTTTCTGGTACCAATTACTGCCTCGACGCCGGCACCAGTATGTCTCACGCACTCGTCCTGAGTCAAGTCGGATTCTGACCAATTCTGCAGCTCCTGGAAACGGAGTTCAACTCAAGATCTGGCAGTGCTACTCAGGGCTTGCTGCTCAGACTTGGTACTACACCGATGACCAGCGCATCGCTCTCCAAAACCAAGGCCAATGCCTGGACCTCACCAACGGATCTTCAGCCGACGGCACTGTCATGCAGATCTGGGCTTGCACCACGGGTGACACAAACCAGATCTGGACATTCTAAGCCGCCCACGTCTCGTATTGCTAGCTTGTCGAGCAAAAAATCGACAATGTATGTGCTCCAAGGGTAATGAATTGTATTGATTGGGTAGGAAGATATGTAGAATTGATGTGAGTTTGAGTTGTCAGTGTGGAGATACAGACCCGAACGTTAGTCGACGATGTACAAGAATGCACAGCGATGAAGAGCAAAACATAGTGTACATCGAGGGTATATCCAAGCAATGAGGATATGGGGGAAACATTGGGTTCTTGTTCAGTCGTCCGAAACCTCGTTGGAAGGTTCGTCAATCCATTCGAATCGCTTCGAGTCGTCCGTAGGCAGCGCTTCGTGTGTCTCCGAACTTTTCGCGCCCTTGTCGCGATTCAAGAAACCTGGAGACAGTAAGTCAAACCAAGCTCGTGACGCGGCAAACACATGAGCTCACCTCTGAATTTCTGATTGTGCTTCTTCTCGCGTTGTTTTTCGATCGCGCGCAGTCGTTCCAGCTCAGACTTAGTGGCCACATCTGCGGAGCGGTGTCATTACCCCTGCATACGTCAGCGTTCAAGGCATACCTGATGGATCCTGTGCTATTAATTCTGTAAGGATCTTTTCGGCTCGTTCGAAGAAGCCCAGCTCTCCGAGTGCTTTGCCTTTTCTGAAAAGCGCCTTCGGGTTCTTCTCGTTCTTTGCTAGAGCCTGTAACGCAAAATGAGCCTAGTGGTATCAAGCTGTACGTGGTACAGACATACTTTATCCGCAGTCTCGAGAGCACGTTTCCAATTGCTATTCTTGATATGACATGCCGATTGATTCGAATAGATCTTCTCCAGTATCTCGTCTACCTGCAGGAAACATTAGAGCATTCAAGGACGGCAAACGCGATTCTACCTCGGTCTTCGGTTTCTTCGCCGCAGGATCGACAGGCGCTGTAGCCGGAGCTGGTACAGCGTTTGGCATGTTTCTTCGCGATAGATTATTACATTCAGCTTCGAAACGCGAAATCGATCTGGCAAAGAACTCACTTCGCCACGCCTTCCAGGTACATCAAAGCCTGCGTAGAACGGATGATTAGTGGCTAGATCGTCTGTCAAGTCAGTCAACGATACCTCGTGATATGAACGGAGAGCTAGAAAACAGCATGAGCGAACATTTAGGATGCGTGTCAAGAGTATGCTGACGCTTTGAAGATCCGTACCATTCGTTGTCTCGCCTGCCTTGAAGGCTTGATCGCCCACTTCCTTCTTCTGCTTGCCAATGGCGACTTTGGACGCGATCTCATCGTCACGCACAGACATACTGGATCCGGAGGATATCTGAAAGGTCGATAGGAAGGGAGGTGAGAGTGCGAGGTCAAGGTGTGTCGGGGGTGTGGCACAGGCGCGCTCTGCTCTAGCCTCTCGCTGTTATTGGGTTTGATAGCCGCCCAATCACGTCGTTTATCCCCGAACCAGCAGGTGCTCACTGTCGCCGACGACGAGGAGCTCATACCACCCACCATGTCGATGCTCGCGAACATCGTCGGCTTCTCGCTCTTTGGCCTTGCCGCCCGCTTCGGCCAGCTAGGCATCCAGAAGCGCAACCTCTTCGATAGTAAGTCGTGTCTGCCGCTCGCCTCCTGGGCTTTCCGTACCTGACCTGTGCTTCTCTGCAGACCCAGGTGCGCATGCCATAGCTATGGCAGTGTTTGGCTATGGCGGATACTGGGCGTGGCGGTGGGACCAGCGAGCAGCAGAGCTGGTTGCAACGAGGCGTGCTGAAATTCAGGCGCGGAGAGAGCAGAAAGAGGCAGCGGCACTGCAGGCATGAGCCATAGCATCAGTTCCCTTGATTTTCTGTTGTGAGTTGCGGGACCCTTTCGCGCTTCTGCCTGACCTTACCGTGCACTAGATGTAGACTACTGATAATGACATCGGAGTCCTCGACTATTCTGCGACAGCCCGTCGCGTCCCGATGGACCGCCACTTGTCGCGACTCTTCGAGATGTCTCTTCACCATACACCAGAAGGTGAAGGTCAATGTGTCGAGCCACCAAAAGTATAGTCGGGTGAAGACGTGATCCTTCATCACCCTCCCGCGCCAGAGGAAGTCGGGACGTACCTGGCCTGACGCTTGCAGGAGCGCGATTCAGGAAAACCAAGTATGTACATTTAAATGGCTGTACTACAGCAAATACACTGGCTCTGCCGAGCGACGAAAGAGTGTGGGTTACAAGGGGTACACAAACAAAACGCATCTGCGAAGTACCGGACATCACCAGGAGCGAAGTGGACAAAAAGGACGGTGGACTTGGCCGGTACTCCGCGCAGCGAAATAATGACGAAGAGCGACTGCAAAACGAGGGACAGTTGGGACGTGCCTGACGAACGATAATTGGAAACAAGGAATGAAATACAAGGGTGAAGCAAACGTGACGGTGTGAAGATGAAGCAATTTACAGGCTGTGCCCAAATCTATGGGATTGAGATTCAAGCGGGGCGGCTCCGTTAAGAGCACGAACGATGTGGGGTGGTTGTGGGGGTGTGACAACAGCTGAAGCCGCGGAGCAGCTGCTGCACCCGAACGTCGGATACAACAGTTGCATAGATAGAAGACAGTCAGGGGACAGGCAATGATGCGAAACTGAGAGTGACGAAGTGTCGAGGGAGTGTGGAAATTGCACATTTTGTACAGGTTTGAATGATGAAATTGAAGATGGAACGAAAGAGAGCGCACCGCGAGCGAGAGCACGCGACGAATCCAGATGGGGGCATTGAGAGCAGCGAGTGTGGATGACGAGTGAAGACCACGCGTCGAGAGTCGAGAGAAGCATAAATGAGTGAGAATAGGTAGCGATGTAGCTTGGCAGGATAACCAAGAAAGGTCCTATGTGTTCTTGAAATGATCAGATGCTGAGATGCGATACAATGTACAATGATTTGAAGCAATTGATGGGATGCAATGACGATGTGTGGAGACGGTCGGCGGGTGAGTTGCGAGACGAGATGATGCGGATCAGTACAGTTGACGAGCAGATGTGCCGTCCTTCCCAGAGCGTACACGCGAGATCTTCATATCCGGTAGACCGACTCGGCACACGATCGTCGTGTTGCACTCAGTGCATTTGGAATGCGCTGCCGAGCCCCGCGCCGGAACCAGTGCTCTGCTCAGCGGCCATGGCGAGCGAGCTGAAGGAGATCTTGCGTGCGAGCGTGCCGCGAGGCAGCGGTGCGATGGGCCTGGATCGGCGCAGGGTCTTCGGGGACACAGAAGGGATCTGCGTGAGAGTGTACGGACTGGAGGGAACGGCGATGTACGGGGTAGAAGGCGGGGACACCGCAGCCTTGTGAGCGGGCATGCCAGTCGTACGAGTCGAGCGAGTGGCGCGAATGGGTGCGGGAGTGGGCTGCGGGTGCGGCAGCTCGGGGCCAAGGAAGCTGGGCTGGCGTTGGAGAGACGACTTCTGCCTCGTAGTCCGCTTCTTGTCGCCCTTTTCGCCCTTCTGTAGCGCAGAGTTGGCCGCACCAGAGGTTGTCTTGGAAGCGGTCCTCGAGCGCGTATTGGGCCGCGAAGGGGGCGAGAGAATGGGAGGAGACAGCGGAGGCGGAGTGGGAGTGGGAGATGTAGCCTTCGTACGGGCCCTCTTCGCCTTTCTATGGCGCAACTTCTCTTCCTCATCAGAAGATGTGACATCAGAGTCGCGGGCATTAAAGTCGATACTCATAGCACTAGATTCCAGACTATTGCGCGAGCTTTCGCTGTACGAGGGCGCCCGCTTTAGTCCTGGAAAGAGGGTAGACCCCGCAAAAGTATCGGAACGTTTGAGCCTGCGAACACTGGCGGTAACGGCCGGCGGTGCCATATCCGACTCAGTCGACATCGATGACTGCGACCTCCTGAGCATGCGCGATGGCCTGGAGGCAGAGATATCAGAGTTGAGCGTAGTAGAGCTTGGGGTGGAGGGGTTCAAGGAAACAGTTGAGTTCCGATCATATGGGTGAGGGGGGGTGTAAATTATACGGTCCAACCGTTGTAGACGACGGGAGAGGCTGCAGCGCGACTCATGAGCGACGACAGATGGCAGACAATTAGTGAAACGCACCGGCTTATATTGGGATTGTTCTTGAGGTCAAGCTTAGAGGGGTGCATGAAGTCCATACTTGACTGCCTATACAGCGGTCGCTTATGTCCTATGTTGGTCGTCTGCTGCAACGGCACGTCGGAGCTGTCGCTCCCTTCCTCCACGATAGTATCACTTGCTGATTCGTCCCTGGCATCCCTTGCTTGCAAGCGAGCCAACTCTACAATCTTGGCACGGGTGGCGCGCATCGAATGGGGCCATTCGACAGAGTTCTTGACGTCGACGACACCGCGAGCGATCTTATCCAGCAGGTTGGACGGAGGAACTGGCCCGACGAAGGGAGTCAACAAGTGAGACGGAAGATTTTCGAGGGTCTGTAGGCAGAAGATGGTCAGCGACACGTCGCTTAACGCGATCACATGCTACGCCACTGCCTGGGGGGCACGCGGCTTACACGAGTGTTTAATACGCACTCTGGTGAGCAAACGAACTTGCTCAGGCTTCCACTCGAACAGAATCTCGTCGGCCCCATCGCAGTTTGAGCTGTTCCAGCTGTCGGTGCTGTATCTGTTCGTGTTGGACGAAAAGAACGGCAGTGGCTCGGCGCGTCTGGTGGGAGTGTGGGGGGACGAATCTGGCGACTTGAGAGACCCAAAGTCGCGTTGACGAGGGGGGAGAGGAGACACAGCGTGCGACTTGGCGGCGGCAGACGGCCGCCTATGCATAATTGTCCTAGGTGTAAGCGAGTGACAAGTTGAGCAAACGAGTTGTAGCGTAGACCGACGACAATGGGGAAAGCAGCCAGGGACCAGCAGACAGACGCCCGGCCTCGCCTTGCCTTATGCCCAAATCCAGAGGCAGAAACACGTGGTTGGGTAGAGCATCTCCGCTGTCGGGGTTTTAAGCTCAGCCACACACGCGTCCTCGACGGCGTCGAGAGCAACGACGACCTCTGTGACGTGTTCTTCACCTCCTACAACGATAAAAGGCCATGGACGCCTAGTTCCTCCTCACAAACACGCCTCCACACACGTCGTTTCTCCCCTTCCGCCTCTTCACGCATCACGGCCCCCATCAGAGGCGAAGGAGTGCGCTATAGTGCGCACCGCCGGACGATCCTGGCACTCGCCGCATCATTCTGATGGGATGCGGTCAGTCTGCGGGCCAGGGCGCGCGGCCACGCCTAAAGACAGGGGGTTTTGATGTCGATAATGATTGTGAGAGACTCACGAATAACCACTTCAGCGCATGCTATTACATGTCGCAGAAGGCTACTGTCCGGCGTGGACGCGTCCAAGCGTACCGTGTTCGGTTTGGAACGTCTACGGTTCAGAGCGTTCTAGGCTGTGTGACTATCGAGCGACACGACTTGTACGGGTAGAAACGTCGCAGCCGGGAAGACTGAAGTGGGAACACAGCGAGGAGGATGTGGTTCACGAAATCGAACCTACGTTGTCGACTAGTTGTTGATATATGTTCTGGATAAGCCGCACACAGTATACAAGTGAGCATGGAAGACAAGCGTGCGATCATCGGGGAGCCACCAAGCGTGGAAGCCACGCGAGTCATTTCTTGTATTTTGCGGACACAATTCATTCCGCTCTTGTGCAACTGTCGTTGCGTTGATATATTTATATTTTTGCAACATGGCAACGGAGACAAGAAAACTGATGATTCTGTATACATTGAAAACGGGAATCGAGAATCGAGAATCGGGAGTATTTGACGACGCTTGTAGTGGTGTTGTCTGTGAAAGTGCGTCGCCTTGGGAGATGAGAGGTTAGTATTTGACACGAAATCGAGAAATAGAGCCCGTATCCGGGCGATCCAGATGAGTCTGACCGACTTTGTCGAAGTTTCGTATCGTAATGGCGGTCCACAGTGTCGAACAGACGATGCACGCTGTCACGATGACGCGGCTCGCCGCATATACATACATGACTTGCACGGCATCGTCTTCCCCGAGGATCATAGCGGCGATGATAATCCAACGATAGCCGAAAAACAGAACGCACGACCTAGAGGCGGGCGTACGGGCTAAGTTATATGGGAAGTACCACTTGCATGAGACTGACCAAATAGCAAGAGCGGGCGCTGTGGCAAGTAGAACAGGGATGTTCAGATATGCGGTCTGCGACAAAGTACGACAATCCTAAAGGAATAGTCAGTGATCGGGGGAAACCTCAACCGTAAATGCTACGTGCCTCTATCCACCGAGCTGCATCTCTTGGATCTGCCAGTAGGGAGCGTAATCGCCTAGCGAATGAGAGGCAAAGCAGCAGGCTTTGAATAGCGCATGCCATGCTGACCACAGCCAAGGATTGTGCAATACCGCAGTGTAGGGTACTTGCACGTTCTACCTTCAGATGTGCTGTGGTCGCCCTGCACATCAAGACAAGTTATTAGAACTCAAGTAGCAACCATGTCAAAGACATGACGCGGTGACGACTTACACCAGCGTCGCGCATGCAATGAGTTCGACGAAGGCCGCTGTCTTCATAGCCGAGCCCACAAGGGTGTTGAATGCCTTGTTCTGTGCGACGCCATCGCCACGCTGTGCAAAAACGTTGGCTAATGGTCGCTCGTAATGGGTATGAAAGCCGAGCAATATGACGGCCTTGGGTGAATGAATGAGAAGGTTTTGGAAGAAGCGTCCTAGCGCCATGGAGGGAAGCTGGTATAGTGTCCTGTGAACTCACTCAGCAGTCGGTCTTTATATGATGATAAGGAGCGCGCAGAAGGTTTTGTCCTACTCACCAACGAAATGAAGGGGGAAGTGAAGGAGAAGAGTCAGGTAGACGCAACCCGCTAGGGCCTTAAAAGCACATTGAAGCGATGTTCTGTACATTCTTATTAGAAGGTCGTAAGGTGTATAGCAAACACAGTAGCTATGCGTATCTGACAGACAATGGATAAATGAGCACACAGTCTCCGTCAGAAGCCGGGACTGACACTGACCTTGATCACGTACCCTGAAGTAAGTCTACCGTAGAATCATGCCAGTGCACGGTCAAAACGTGCCCATATGCACTTTCGTTCCACCGTAAGATACGTCCGCATCGGAGGGTTTTCAACATGTCGGCCTAGTCGTCAGATAAAACGACAAATGGCTATGATATGAGGGAATCCGCATAGAGCATGAGGCTCTGCTCGTCAAAGTGCCGGACTTGCTAGAAGCTTGATGGCGACCACCTTGAAGGTGGTCGCTTTCACAGTTTTAGCGCTCAAACCTTCCCGCGTACTATTTGCGTACTATTATAGGCGCGCGCATCCTTGCATTCCGCAAAACCAACAAGATCGAAGACACGACCTGTGCACTACTACTCACCCTATCCTCGTCACCGCTGAGACAGAACGTACAGCATAGCTAGCGCCCGATAAAACATCACCACAGAGTCGCTCATGCTGCACCTAATATCGCACAGCATACCCCGCGCGCCGGGAATTCTTAGGCTGGGTACATCCATCTAGGGTCCAAACTAGTGCCGAGTTCCTGATAAATTCGGCGTTTGTGTAGTTTCAATCGATGCTCATAAGTACGCGGAGAGAATGATTGAAAAAGGACATCTCATCCTCGGACTCATTCTACACACACACAAAGTCCACTCGCACCACTCGCACGAAGATGAGCTGCAACGCGTACAACCCATCAAACCCATTGGCCGTTCCTACCTTACCAGCGGTTACATTCGCCCAGGAGTCTGTTTCGGCTCTTGATACCACATGGAGTCCTGCATCGAATCTGGTGGAGCAGTTATACTCGACATTTTTCGTCGGTATGATCCTGTTGAGGTGATCTTTCTCCTAGCAGTCTCGCAATACCCTGCACTCAATAAATTCAGCCCCTTTTACACCATGATTCAGACCACGGCCGTCGCCACGAATCCGATCCTGAGGACATCAGGAATTATTGCATGCATTTGGGATGCCACTGCTTGTCTGTGTGCCGCAAGCCTCTGCATGCGCCTGAAAACTCTCCAACGACGCGGACGCGGTCTCGCCGACCAGTTTTCTGAGGTGCGTCCGACTAAGCGGTACGCGTCGCGATTCCTTACTCATTATGAGACAGCGAATATTGCGCAGCCGTACATGTGGCATGATCGTATCTCCGTCCTTGAATTTAACCGTCAGGTAACCGTCTCGTACTGCATGTCGGAATGCTCTCACAGTATTCTGCCTAGTTCTGCTCTCCTTTTCCTCTTTGTCGTAACCGGATCCACGTGGCAGGACGCTACCCAGGCAGAAACCCAGCTACCGGTCATCACTCGCGGACCCATCGAACTCTCTCTACTGGGAACTTTTGGGTCTTTGGCTCTGGTACAGTTTATTCTCGTTTGTAGGGCAATTGTGTCCGGTTCGTGTATCGAGTCGGCTATACCCCTTCGGGACACAAATCACGAGCCTCGTTGGCTGGAAAAATTATGAATGACCTTTTCTCGTACGTCTTCATCTAGCCACACCGGTTGTTTAGTAGCTGACAGCTTGAAGTTGCTTTTCAAATTACCTTCAAAGATGGGAGGTTAGATACAACCCACTTTCCCGCGCTGAATATCTCTCGGCCCGACCGCGATCGTTGTCCGTCGTATACTTACCAGAATGTCGTTGATATAGTAAAACTCAACAGAACCGTCCCAGTATCTGCTTGGCAGTTTATTAATTATATTTTCGGAGTAGCCCTCTGGCAAGAGCTGCTAGCGTCATACGTTACTATGCATAGCTGCAAAGATTAGCCACACCGTGGCATTGGGTAAAACAATTTCGACGCCCGTCGATGTGGCGACCTTCCTGCGACAAGACCCATTTGCTTAGCATTTATCTGCAGATGCTGAGGGAGTCGTAGGTGCCCTCCGTATCTTCCTTCCGATTCGAGTTGGGTGGCGAGCCCGCAATTTCTCTCAAAAGCCGCGCGACCCGATGGGTGGAGAAGATTTATTTCTACGCTAGTATCAGTTCGAAGGCGTTCATCGCGGGCCGAATCATCGATAGCTCTCGTGTAATTTCGCACCTTTCTGGCCACGCTACACCTCGGAGACGATCAGACGTCCAGAGAGCCTGGAGATAGGTACGAATCATAGAAAATTCGTGTGAGTAATGTAAGGGGTGCGCACGAGCATAGTGAACGTCGTCCGACACGAGTGGATGTTGATACCGGAAACCTGATTAACTCGTAGAATTGTAAGTCCTCGTTCTCGACCAGTGCGACAGACATGCTCTACTCCAGGGTGATCAATCAGATACCTCCAATGATATAACGATTCAATGTCTGAGTGACCTATGATACAAATGACGCGACAAGATCCCAACGATGTACTGCTCTGTTGTTATCGCCAGTGAAAGTTCGCAATTGAAGTGAGGCTGATCTGATGGATGGGATCTAGTACTAGACCCTCCTTGATGACAGCTAGACAGGGGGTAGAAGGCGCTCCTCAGTCGTGAGGCTAGAGGGGAAGCACTTCGAGAGTGACTCTGGGGTCACCAGATCTCCCAAGCTTGATAAAGGTCCTTATGGCCATAGACGTCCCTATGATGGATAGTATGACAAACCATGTGGCCCCAGTGCGTAGTATGGCCTGTGTGGATGTCTCCGTTACGGCTCGAAATCGAGTCTTGGGCAATGCTTTCTCTGCGGCAATGCTGAGTCGATACGAGAGGAAGAAGATACCAGACCTGGTAATGATGTCAATCGATGCACCCGATAATCACGACGCAAAGAGCCATACCAGAGAGATAGAGCAGGCACTAGAGCAAGCATTGCCGGCACGTTGAAGAACATTGAAGCAGACAGCAAACGCATGTCCTAATACGGCTCAGTCAGCGACGCAAAAAGACACCACAACGATTGCACTCACGTTTATGAAGCGAAAGTGATCCTCAGTACGAAGCATCATAGAGCGCAGATGAGCCCCATATACGACTGAGAGTATAAGGCTCTCAAACGACAGGACCAAACTGAACAGCGCGAAGTACTGGGGTACCCGATATTGTGCTGTGCCGCCGACATCTGCATTGAGATGGGCCGCGTTTGCACTAGCATCGGAGACGAAGATCAGTATTTTTGCGATCCAGGCTCAGCAAGGAGTGCACCTTGCATAAAACAGTTGAGACTCACATAAGCGTTGCACAAGCGACTAGCTCGATGACGTGGTTCTCGCGAACAAACTGTCCGACAAACACCCCGAAGGCAGCGGAAGAGGCTCCAGCCGAACGGGTGAAGAACACAGAACGAAGGCGACGGGCGTATTGTGCGGGGAAGAGCAGCAGAATGATTGCATTCCAAGCGAGTATTATCATTTCGGCTAAAGACATTAGCGGTGAAGAGCTGTTTGACGAAAAGAACCTGTACTAGAAAGACAGCTCAATAATGTATCCCAAGCGAGTAATTGAGAGCTTACAGCAGCGAAAGCAGATTAGAAAGTAGGGAAAGGGGGGCGACCTTGTTGGTCGACCACAGCCAACGCCTATATACACGAGGTAGTGTGCATGAAGCGATGGAGGCGGTGTGGCCACAAAAAAGGTCGCTGTCTCTCTGTATACCTCCCGGTGGCGGTCCTCGCCTACATATGTCACATAGTCGTAACTGTCAAAGAACACTACAGCCATTGCGATGCATGCGTTCTCGCTCTCCTTGCGGAAGACAGACAAGCAGTGCGATACAAGCTTCGCTATAGCATGTAGGCATACGCAGTCTAGGGCCCTGCGCAGCTATAGCGTAAAAAAGAAGCGCAAGCGATGCATTTCAGGGTCGTGAGTTTTGCTGTATGTGACGTGGTGGCGGTTCGAACGAAGTTCGATCATCGATAATCAATGTAGAGGTTAGCGCCGGCGCAGAACTAGCCGTATCTTAGCGCGGTCCACTCTCACGCCGTTTCTCATCGGACGCATCGCCTTCCTAGGATACATGGAACGAGGGACCACTAGACTGATCGCGTCGGCTACTTCGCACAGGAGTGGACCAAATACAGAAGCTTGCGGTGGCCCGGCCTCACCAAGAACGCACGGCTAGTGGATGGTTATATAGCACGATGACTCGTGCTTTTCCATCAACAGCACAAACGATCCGCCAGCAACTCAGAGCACAATGTCTGCCGCGCACTACGGCCATGGTTGTTTTCCAAGTGCTGCGGAGGTCTTGTCGGATGAGCTGCGCTCGACTGCGCTCGTTGCAGGCATCTTGTTCAGGTTCGGCTCTCCTTTTTCTTCGAGGTTTACTGCGACTCAACGAAAATTACAGCCCTTACTATACTATGACTCATGTCCCCGCCATCGCAGCCAACCCTGTGATTAGGACCATAGGCATCACTGTTTGCATATGGGACGTGGCAGCATGTCTATCGGCGACAATCCTCTGGGTGCGTCTAAGCACTCTGCGCCGTCGCCGTGATGGCTGCGCGGATCGATTTGCTGAGGTGTGTTACCCGATATTACCGTGAGGGCTCTCTAAAATATTCCACCGCTTGCAGCGAGTCGCATCGCGACGCAGCTGCGGTACCGTTCTCTCTGCACCTTTGACCCTTATGTCTAGGTAGGTCTATGCCCGGTTGTTGCGGGTATGTGTCCTTTGCACTGACCACGAACGAATCCTCAGCTCGATTCTTCTCTTCTTTTGTGTCGTGTTGGGTTACATCTGGACTCCCGTGCTCGACTCCCAAACAACACCTCAATCATATGCCCGCGGACCCACAGAAATGACTTTCATCGGCACTGCTGCTGTCCTGGCGCTGATCCACGTAGGACTAGTCATCCGGACTGTCACATGCCGCGCTACATGTATCGATGGCGAGATATCCCTGAAAGAACCTTCAGAGCAAGATAAATGCTAAACTAGATCGGGACGGAGTCTATCGGAATTGGGACCTTCGGCCTCGAATAACGCCTTTAAGACTTTGCCCATTGGGCCTTCGAAAACGCCAATATGAACCCATGTACTATCGTTCCCTTCCTCGTAGGTTTTGTTAGAAATATTGCTCACACGAATTGTGATAACGAGCAATTAGTGGCCGAGTGTCGAGCAAATGTAGGTGTATGATGCTTCTGCATACGCTAGCGGGCTCTGTGCCAGAGATACTCTTGAGGTGGGTTTCAACATTGTCCATTGACAGAGTGAGCTGAAATGATTGTCGACTGTCGGGCGCACTCAGCTCTCCACCTGTCCGTGTAACGTGTGGTCTCACCGGCATCCTTGAACTCATTCAACGAAGACAACGGCGGGAGGTCTGTCTGCGTTTTCCGCCACCCACAGCCCACACAGGTGCAAAACACGAGCGCGTCCAATCGCATTCTTCACAGGTGCGTATTCACCTGTCCGTCCTTTCATTAACTTCACGTTTCAATGTTTACTACCGCACCCATCAATCTCGGGATTGCCTACCGTCATTTGCACGCCCTAACCGCCCTTACCTTTTGTCAAGCAGACTCGGTTGGTCTGCTATATCGGTACGCTGTTCGTCCCCAGATCTGTAGTCGGCACCGAGCCCGTGTGATGTCACGGTCTTTAGGTACTCGTTGTGCAGTTCCTCGATCAACCAGGACACGTAATGGCATCGTATCGCATATCTTGAATGCC
>ALYI01003793.1:0-15915 GCA_001969225.1 Ceriporiopsis andreanae CBS 279.92 | reverse complement strand
GAGCAGGGGCACCTCCAGAAGGCGTGGGCGGATGCGGGGCACCCGAAGGAGCACCGGCAGGAGGGGGCGGAGCACCATGGGGAGTGGGCGCAGCGCCACTAGGAGGGGGAGGAGGGCCACTAGGAGGGGAAGGAGCGCCAGGAGGGGAAGGAGCGCCAGGAGGGGAAGGAGCGCCAGGAGGGGTAGGAGCGTTGGGGGCAGCTGGAGGCGCCGCGGCGGCACCGTATGCGGGGTACCCAGAGTACGTCGGGCAAGACGCAACGGTGGTGGTGGAAGCGGTGGGTTCAACGTCCCTGGCAACAGCAAAGCTGCCAAGGCCGGGAATGTCGCTGTCGTGGCTGTCGTGTTTCCAGTCGGGGCGTCCCCGCTTGCCGTGGTCACCCTGGGTGGAATGTGTACTGCCGGTGGGAAGGGTAGGCGCGCTGACCGGGAGAGCAGGCGCGCTGACGGGGAGGGAAGCTGGCACGCCGCTCGGGAGGGGAATAGGTGCGCTGACCGAGGGGAGTGCTGGCACGCCACTGATAGGGAGCGAGCCTGGCAGCGCCATGACCTGCGCTAAAGTGCTCTTGACTGCGGAGAGTTGAGGCTCGTCAAGAGAAGCGGATTGGGCCGAGGCAGCACCGCCAAGCAGACCAATCACAGCCTTAACGATTTGTTCCACTGGTGCCAAGACTGGTGCCAAGAGGCCATCGCGACGCTCGAGGTCCTCGCGAGGCACACCGGCTGTAGATATATGGTTGTCGGTGAGGCTGACTGACTCAAACAAACGAAAACGTACGAATAGCGGTACTTCCGCCACTGAATGACCCCAGTAATCCAGAAAAATCGTTTACACTAGGCGGAGCCGGGCCGGATGACTGGTTGGATACCGAAGAGTCCTGCGTGTCGGTGGGGGCCGCCGACACAAGACTGGCGATGGATGACGACGACGCAAGTGTAGCGATGAGAATAGAGGAGCTCGTTGGGACGCGCATTATGGTAGAATATATATGGGTATATGTGTGCGAGGGTATATGGGGGTAATCTCGTCAAGAGATGATGGCAGTTCGAGGTCAAGAGGTGAAGGGAACCTG
This sequence comes from Ceriporiopsis andreanae CBS 279.92, assembly GCA_001969225.1. Taxonomy (NCBI): domain Eukaryota; kingdom Fungi; phylum Basidiomycota; class Agaricomycetes; order Polyporales; family Meruliaceae; genus Ceriporiopsis; species Ceriporiopsis andreanae. Next base: position 14,842 of record ALYI01003793.1, on the reverse strand, counting down.
ACAGCCATCTGACCACAAATTTATACATCAGTGGAATGCTTCTATTGCGGCTGCCTAGAAGAGGCCTACTCTGTGAATTATCTTTAGACGAGGCTTGCGAGAGGCGGCCCCGTGCAAGTCATCCTCCAGTTCGTTCTGCAACCCGCTCTTACCCGCGACATTTAGGAGCTAGGGCTAGATTGTGCAGATATTCAGTATAAACAAGCTATCATACGAATAAATACGCGTACCCCGGTGCCGTTGGTGTTTTGCAGGGTGATGAACGAGTCAGAGGTTGAGGTCGGAGGGTAAGTACTCAGTTCAAAGCGCCAGAAAAGGCGCATCAAATATGATCGTGGGCGCCTGACGCGATCGTCGGTGTTAGGCGCTGTAATTTACTGACGCACGGACGGTTTGCTCATGCCACGGCCCACGACCACCAGCCTCGTCAGCCTCGACTGCGGCGGAACATCGCTGCGATTCCGAAGTCAGGTTCTAGGATGGTCTTGCCGATTTCCCCTATGTAAAACACATCCGCGTGCCTCAGATCTGCTGCCAGCGAATCGTGGTTGCCTGTGAATAGTGCGTCGAGCATGGCTATTCGCCAGCCCAATCTCATTCGGCAGCCTCACAGGGGATCATCTGGTGGTCAGATGAGCAGATCCAAGCGTATCAGGTGGGCCTCGCGGAACTGGTTCAGGGGGTAGGAATTCTAAAGCAAACAGCCTGCAGGTGGACAACGAAGCGCTGTCGAAGACTTGCCATCACGCTATGTAACATATAGGGACTCTCGTAAAAGCCATTCGCCTGGGATGCGGTCGTCTTTGTACTAGCGACTCTTTATCTGCATAATCGGCCTACGAACACGCACCTGAACATACCATGAACCGCGAATTCAAGCCACAGAACATGCTGTTCCGACGTTTGGGCTCCAGCGGCCTGCGAGTGCCTCTCTTCTCTCTCGGCGGTTGTACGTGCAATGTGGTCTCTGGGGTGCACATTATCTTTTGACACACATACCGTCATAGGGTTGACTTTGGGCGAGACCGTTACCGGGGATCCAGTCAAGGTCCTGCCCATCTGACGTGTAGAACAGGGTATCGTGTCTGATTGACGCCACCATGGTCGTAGGAAGTCATGAAGACGGCCTTCGATAATGGAATCAATATGTGAGAATAATTTTATACACCCTTGGCAGTAATCTTGAACGAGTCTACAGGTTCGACACGGCGGAGGGCTACAACAGAGGCCAGTCGGAAATCGTCATGTACCATCTCTCCTTGCTCCACCACACTATGGACTGACTCACGGGATTCACAGGGGCCGCGCGATCCGAGAGCTAGGTCTGCGTCGTACAGACCTGGTTATCACCACCAAGATTTACTTCGGTACGCGGTCCGGGCCCAACGACATGGGTCTGTCGCGCAAACAGTCAGCCTCAAATTTTCTCGTCCTGAGATACACTGAAGCTTCCCTCTGCTCCCAGCATCATCGAGGGCACAAAGGCGTCCCTAGACCGCTTGCAGCTCGACTACGTGGACATCATATTCGCGCACGTACCCGACGTAACCGGTGAGCACGGCTGCGAGCAGCATGCGTACGGATGTACCCACAACCTATCGGACGTTTCAAAGTCCCTATGGAGGAAGTTGTACGCGCGTTCAACTGGGTGATACAGCGAGGCTGGGTCGGTTGACCATATAGCCGCTTTTACATTGGCCCCGTTGACGTTTGTGCCCTCAGGCATTATATTGGGCCACATCTGAATGGTCCGCGCGGGACATCGAGGAGGCACACCACGTAGCGGCCCGTCTCCGGCTCAGTGGGCCTGTCGCAGAGCAGTGTCAGCACCAGTGCGTTCTTATTCTTATTATATACGGCTGTCTCCGCCGCGTCGGGTTCTGACGATGCTCCATGGTACGGCCCCCTTGCAGCATGCTGCACCGCGCGCGCCCTGAGAAAGAATACGCGTACGTGGTCCTGGCGCCGATCATCCCCGTATCCTATCGCGCGCTGAGCGTCCTGGTCGCGTTGAAATAGCCCGCTATACAAACGCTACGATATGGGCACGACCGTCTGGTCGCCGCTCGCAGGCGGCATTCTCACGGGCAAGGTTCGCTACTCGTGTCATGTGGCAACTTCAAATTGCTGTCTCACTGAGTTTTCATGTGCCTGCGTTCTGACCCTGCTCGTGCGTTGTAGTACAACGATGGGATCCCACTCGCATCGCGTCTTGCGGAGCACGGCGATACGTTCAGGAAGACGATCGAGGGTCTCTCGACGGATGAGGGCGCACAGAAGCTCGACAAGGTGCGCGCCCTCGCGCGCTTTGCTGAATCCGGTATGTTTCTCCCCCGTTGTGCTTCACATGCAAACGATACAGACGGACATTGACGTGTCTTGTGGCAAATGGCACAAGAGCTCGGATGCTCAGTAGCTCAGCTCGCGCTAGCGTGGGTCGCACGCCACCCGACGACCAGCACGGTCATCCTGGGCGCGTCAAAGCCAGAGCAAGTGCTCGAGAACCTCAAGGCCTTGGCTGTCCTGCCCAAGCTGACACCTGAAGTCCTGGACAAGATTGAACAAATTCTGGACAACAAGCCACAGCCGCTGGTGAGTGCGCGATTTCACGGGCTATATTTATCGCTGCTCACGGGCAGCGCGATTCGCGACTAGTCGACTTTTGGACGACCACCCTTGGACGTCTTTGGCAGAACGTAGCTCTGTATCATATCGGCTCATCGTCGGGTGTGATTTTAGACTTCCCCGTCCCGGTGGTAGCTAGAAGACCGGTCTTCCAGGGTTATTCGCGATCGTGACAACTTCCCAGCAATGTATTTGACAGCTATCTGTGTAGCTTCGCACGACGTGTCCCATAGTGTGCGAATGTTTTGCTCTGTATTCCTTCACGCGGAGGGCGATCATAAGGGGGTGCACGATAGTCGAAAACCAGCACCCGAGAGGCAAGATCTTCCGTGCAACATGGGAGAGCGGTCCCAAAGTCGTATAAACAGCATGTCGACCACTGTAAAACCTTTGAAAGATCAGCAGGCTTGCCTTGGCACACGTTCGAAGGCAATAGAATCGCCAAGAGTAGTCCTGCGCTGAGATGGAAAGAAGGACAGCGGAGGCGGTCGGGTGCTGAAGCAATTAAGGAAGATGCTCGTGGCATTAGGTGTAAGACGTGGTCGAGGAGCGAGAGAGAAATTTCCTAAACCCTGTCGTATTCATGACTGGTCAATAGATTCGACAGCGATATCGATATAACGTGCAGAGGTCAGCGCGACACGTCGTGCACAGCTATGCTGCTCGCCTGCTCCCTCTGAACTCCATCTCGTACTCCATGGACGAGTCCATCCAGTCACGTCGCCGCCGCCAAGGGGCCACTGAGTCCCCGGAACGTGCGCTCAATACGAGTGCGTGCCACATGTCGCCGATCGACTGCCCCAAGCACGAGGAGATCATACACCACCCGAGCGCTGCAAGACTGTATGCGACAGTGAGATAAGAAACCCGTCAGCATCGACAAGCGAGGAGGTTAGGGAAGTTTGTTCACATCAGGACAGCGAGGAATATGAATAACGGAGCCAAACTGGCTGTCGCCTCGGAGACCATGGGTTGCGTGCTTGACCGAGGTGATGTGCTGTAGTTGGGGGTCTGAATGTGGTCACAAGTAGATGGACGGTGAATGGGTTGTGGCGGGAATTAATGTGGCCTCGGTATGTGCAAGTTCTGGCCAGCGAGGGGATAGTCGTTTGAGTTTGTGATCGCGCTTGGTGCCAAGGCCGGTGAGGTGTGGGATATCTTATCTGATAACTGTGAGTACGCTTGATCAAATCCTTCCTATCCCTTATAATCGCTTTCCACGGTCTTGCGAGTTTGTCGACGAAAAGCTGAGGCCTTCAGAGGGTCCATTATGCGTAGCTTCTTTTTTCCCGTGCGGCTTGTATTTTCTTTTCGTGTCCTGCGGCGATAGGCCGAAAATGAAGTCGTCCCAAAAAGGGCGCGCCAAGATGTCGGAGAGAGCGAGAATTCAAGGTCCGCAGACTCCGAATGCAGAAAGCACAGGTCTCTGCGGCCCTTTGCCAGGCCTCCTTCCTGCCTTTTCCCCCTCATCTCCTGCGAGAGTAATTGCGATTTTCCTCCGTGTCCCCCGTTGAGCCATTGATTTTGACTAGTGAAGGCGAGTTTGGTGATGATGGCGGTTGTGAAATGTGTTGAGATGGCACCCAATACAGCGGAACCAGAAGTGAACCAGAACAGGGGAACAGGTTCCTCTTACCACTCTCTCGGTACCACTCAAGATACTCACATACCTTGACCGTGAGTGCTCGACATGGACCGTGGACGCACCTAACCTCTCACGTAACATCATATGTAGGCCTTTATACTACTACACACTGTTCGATGGTCGTCGTAGAGGCCACCGAAGAGCACACACTCACAGTGCGAAACATGTCCGATACTCGTCCCTCCATTACAGTAAATTGCTTTTTTTTCTATGCTTTTGCTCGTTAATTATGCCTTCGGTTTCTTCGCAGGGCACCGATGCGACCGCCAATGATGCTGACCATAAGGACATTGAACAGTCACCCAAGACCCCGGAGAAGGATCCATTCGCTTTCCGCAATGCATTGAAGACGGATGATGAGCTTGCGCTTCTACGCAAGAGCCAGCGTGGAAAACCTTTGGAAACCTACCACCGCAAGCAAAACGAGGTCAGCGACACAGGAATGCGGCCTGTCGCTTGCACGCTTTGACCGCGCCTTTTCACAGCTCATCAATGCTTTGCTGAAGCCTATGGAAGAGCACACAGAGGATGCACGAGCGGAGGAAGAGGCGTCGCGAATACCTGTAAGCGACAGCATGGTCCCCTCATGCACTCCGTGATCCTTCCCAAATTCCAGATCAAAATCGCTATCTATGCGAGCCTGACAGCTAACTTCGTCTTGTGTATCATACAACGTAAGTGCGCTTGCTATTGCAAGACTAAAGAGTACTCAAGTCATCGTCATTCTGCAGTATACGCCGCTATATCTTCGTTGTCCCTCTCCCTACTCGCCACTGGTATCGACTCGGTATTCGATATCGGCAGCAACCTACTCATTGTTTGGGTGCATCGGACATGCGACAAGATGGACACTAACAAATGGCCCGTAGGCGGTGCGCGATTAGAAACTATAGGGAATATCGTATACGGTTTGTCTCGCCTTTGTTCACATTGAATTTGACTCATCCAGACGATCCTGTTAGGTTTTCTGTAAGTGAATCTGGCTCTCACATGCATTCAAATAATCAACCCGTTACAGCATGAGTGCCGTCAACCTCGTCATCATCGTGGAGTCCATGCGCACGATCATCACACATAAAGACTCAGACTCAGACACGAATGCTTTGCATGTACCTTCGCTCATCGCCGTCGCCACCGCCTTAGGTACGTAACCCGAACCGCCACAGCGACCCATCACTGAACAGCTTACTTTGGCCAGGTGTCAAGCTTCTGCTGTTCTTCTACTGCATGGGTCTCCGCCACACTTCCAGCCAGGTAGAAGTTCTCTGGGAGGACCACCGCAACGACCTCTTCATTAATGGCTTCGGTGCGTGTGACCATATGTTCGTATCCGGAATACAAGGAGCACTGACATGTTGCCGAGCACAGGTCTCCTCATGTCCGCTGGTGGCAGTAAGCTGAAGTGGTGTACGTGCTCCTTGTTCCTTGCTTCCCTGCATCTCGTTTCTCCGAGGGCTGACTTGGCGGCTTGGCAGTTTTGGACCCCATGGGTGCCATCATTGTGCGTCACACCATCCATGCTTCTTTGCACACAGCATGCTGAGACGCAGCGCGTCTAGATCGCAGCCGGCGTCATCATCGCATGGGGACGCTCCATCTACAGGCAGTTCGAGCTTCTTGCGGGCAAATCTGCGCCACATGAATTTTTGCAGCTCCTGATATACAAGGCGGCGACGTTCTCGAATGATATCGACCAGGTCGACACCGTTCGCGCATACCATGTACGGCTTATTCATCGTTCCTCATCGCGGAATCTCGCTGATCTCTGAGGGTCGGGGATATAGAGCGGACCTGTACGTTGTTACTACATGTTCGCGATTTTCGGAAACATTTTCTCACATCGCGTGTCTCCAGGATTACTACGTCGAAATTGACATAGTCATGGACGCACACACGCCGCTCTGGAAAGCGCATGATATCAGTCAGCAGCTACAGGACAAGATCGAGGTCCTACCAAACGTCGGCCGAGCCTTTGTACATGTCGATCATGAGACGACACATACACCAGTACGTGATCGACTTCATGCACTTTCGCCCTCGATACACGATATTGATGATAATATTACGCGCAACAGGAGCACCGCAAGACGCAGTGAACGTACGTAAGAATAAAGCAACTAGTTTGCAGGGTGCACAGTTACAAGAGGTGTGGCCCGCCGATCACGACTTTAACAGTAATCCAGATTCTCTATTTTGGCTGCGGCCGAGGATACCGACCGTGATACCACGTTAATCTCGATGCCCAGGAAGGCTGAATACCATAGTTTTGCTCGAGACTCGTTCGTATGCGTGAGCGCATGGTCTGGAGGCTCTCGCTGCGGATTAGACGTTCTGTGGGGGCTGCCACAACTTGATGCGCTGCATGCCTTCGTCGAAGGCTTTCAGTAGGTCCATGCCACCACGGACAGGTGTTTCTGGCGAGGGGAACGGGTGTCCGAACGCTAAATGATTCGACCTTGCGCCCTGCGTCCAGTGGTGTATGCGCGGCTGAGTCTTCGCCCAGTCGTCGATGCTACACGAGGTCGTAGATATGTGCCGCGTAGTTTCGAAACAGCGGAACTTACCATTTGCGTATTTTCGTTTCGCGGATAGTGAAATGAGAGGCGATGATATCCTGCAAACCAAACACGCGTGAATACGACGCAATGCTACGAGGATTAGCGTGTACTCACTGCCCACATGCTCTCACGATGCTCGTCTTTGAACCAGTCGACAATGGCCCACCGCACATTATTAGCCGTCACGCCTTTGTTATATTCGATACTCTGTAATTGAGCGGCGTTTGCTTGACCCATGCCCGGTCTGTTGACACCACTTGTCACAATGTGTTTTCGAACAACCCGCGTATGAGAACATACTCATTGAACCACGGAAGCTCTACGAGGATCATGCTCTGAATGGATACCAAAACTTGCAGCAGTGTTGATTTCGAGGACCATTGTTCTTCGGGGCTGTAGTGAGGAATATCACAAGGTAAATTCTGTATTTTTTGAGAGAGGACTTACCGGCCAGGCCATGTTCCGAGCAACGACAGGCAGACCTTGCCACAGTTATACAGATTGGGGTTGAAGCGTACTGTGCCCCCGCCCGTCGTGCGCAGATGCATCTTGGGTGGCACGTGTGGATACTCCAATGGAAGGAAGCAGTCGAACTCGAAGAGGCCACCCTCGTATGGCGTCCCTTCTGGGCCGGCGATCAAGATTTTTCTGCGGCGGATTTCGTGTCAGCGACGGGGAAAACCCATTGGTAGAGATACAAACAATGCGTCGTTCCTGACTTCGTCGACTCGCACCCAGACACCTGCAGGAAGGCTGGTCGCCATGACCGCCAGCTCCTTGATGAGGTGCAACCTGTCCTTGGGGTTTCGCGTTGCGGACGACGAGCTTTGCAGCTCCGTGTCGTAATTATAGAATACATACTGTTCGCCTCGCCGGGGGAACGATAGGTGTTGAAATGCCAGTCTCTCGCACATCTGGCGATACTGGCGTTCCATTTGTATGGCAGGGTCTACGCTCTTCCCTTTGCCGCCAGCTTCTTCGTCGTTAGTCGACGCTGGCGAGGACTCCCAAGCTTTCACATCTCTTCCGAGGGCTTGCATAGCGCGTTCGAGGTCTTCCCGCGCAGCAATGATCTCTCCACACAGCGAGGTCCCCTTGATTGTGGTCTCCATGTCTTCGCCGGCGTCCTCGCCGATTATCTCCCCTTGAGTATCCGCAAGCATGCGCGACGCTCCCGCAAGGAATGTCTCGCACTGCTTGCTGAGTTTCCGGAAATAGTGGTAGATAGGAGTGGCCTCTATAGGTTTATCCTCGGATGTGGCCCACGTAATGGGACAATCACCCCACAGATATTCCTCTAGTCCACCGCTCGATTGCATCTCATATCGTTTGCCTATTAGCACCTATCGATAATCCGACATCAGGTCTTTCACAAGTCCCTCATACGATTGAACACACCTCAAGCGTAAGCTCACAATCTGCCATGCGACGTAGTAGTGCCAACATGGCGTTGTAGAGGTCATTACGAGCAATCCAATCGGTAACAGAATCATTGCGCAGCAGACTGGCGAGGAGGTCAGGGAGTTGCGACAGCTGAAGAAGAGATGTGATGGAAGGATGCGGGAGCATGTCGTAGACTTGCGCGTGTTCGGCGTAGGGCGCAGGGAGGAGCATGGTGATTGTATTCAATGCTCTCACGCTGATCTCGTCCCAATGTGCAGACAAATTGAAGCCTATGGTTGCGGTTATCTCTGGCTGTACGAGCTCCTGACTACCGCGTCCGCATCCGCGGCCAGCACCAGGGCCGTAGCCAAAACCATAAGAATGATGACCCGCACCATAGCCAGTTCCTCCAGGTCCGACGGTGTCTGACCTTTTGGCTCGGTAGGCGGTGGCAGCAGCTTTCGAGCGCGAGTTCGAGGTAGTGCGTTCACCGATGTATTGACGATCGAAACCTCCAAGGGCTTCGAAGAGCGCAATCGCGCGAATGTTCGCACAACACGATAGTACTGCACAAGTTTTGCTTTTGCCTTTGCACGCGGGCGGGCAAGATATAACTGTCATACATCCTCGACAGTGAACTGTCTTACAGGACGAACAGGTTGCGTGAAGGAGGGATACAAGACTCGGTGGTGGGACCTGACCCGAATATGTGACCTGCGGAATCATGAGAAATTAGCACCATGGGTTTCTAGAACGCGCGTGAAGACGTACATAGCCCCGAGGTGAAGGAATTTCCGCAGCACACTTGGTGCATGGTCTGGTTCCGGTGAAAAACTGGAGATACTCTTTCAGCTTCTCGTCTGGCGTCGCGGCAGACGACGCGACGGTAGATTGTACGACAGACGCGCCAGACCGTGTTATAGCAGATGTTGCATCCTCTGCAGCCCATTCACGCGCTAGACGTTGTGCCATAGCCTCGTCGTCTTCGGAGTCATCCCCATCGACTACAATCACCTCCCTCGAAGGCCCGGCGCGACTTGGTCCCGACGGACCATCGTATTGGGCTTGCAACTGCTTTGCCAGCACTTCACTGTCTTCCTGCTGTTTTATGAGCTTCAGTATCTCTTCGAAGTCGTCCTCACCCTCGTCCGCATTGTCGAGGACTATCCGTTCGCGTGCTTGCCGTTTGGACGGACCTCCGGTCTGCGCAGGAGATGTGAGGCTGCGTTTGAGGGTCATGGCTAACAGATGTACAGCCTCTGTGATGCCTAGGGAGCAGAAGACGAGAACCACGCTTTTCGAGACAGAGAAAGAGCCCGCAGATGGCGGTCAGAGACAAAGGACCGTCGGCTACCAAAACGGACGCTAGGGCGGCTGACTCGCGCAGCGGAACCCACAACCGCTTTCAAACAACCTTGATATTCTTTCCTTGCACCCTCCAGTTCCCTCTTTTTCTTCTCTTTCACGGTTCTTACGACTATAACGTCTTCCTTCCGCTGCTTTCTTGCTCTGTCGCTCACTCGTGCTTGTCCTGAGACCATCCCTTTTGATCTGGTTTCAGTTTACGGCTTGGATTTATACCAACAATTACTCCGGCCCTGCGACACTTGACGTTCTCTCATATACCAGCCAGCCGAGGTCGTAACGGAAGGTCGTAGCTGAAGGATGGTGAGGATCGACGGAAGTTTATGATCATGTGCAATGTAGCTCAGCGACCCGCAGGAGTCCCACCACCAAGACCCAGAGGAGTTCTACGTGAAACAAGACAGAATTGGTGCGTGTTACTCCTCTCTCATTTTCCTTCCGATGTTCACGAGTCCGCGAATGTAGGGAAGGGATCGTTCGGCGAAGTGTACAAAGGGTATGTCACACTACCCCTGACCGCGGGGCCCATTCGATCTTACATCCTGCCCCTTTACAAGCTATGACAAGCGTACCCAAAAGACAGTCGCAATTAAGATCATCGACCTGGAAAGTGCGGAGGATGAGATCGAGGACATCCAACAAGAAATTCAAATCTTGTCCCAACTCGACTCGCCATTCGTTACCAAATACCATGGCTCTTTCCTCAAGGGGTCGCATCTATGGATCGTCATGGAGTGAGCAATTGCCTCCGTTCCCGGTTTACTTGGATTGACACGATCGCAGATATTGCTCAGGCGGGTCTTGCTCCGATCTGGTATGGTTCAAGTGCCTCCAGTTTGGTTTTGGGTGTTCGATTCTAATGTTTCCTTCAGATGAAACCAGGCGTGTTCCGAGAGGAATATATCGCCATCATAGTCAGAGAACTACTCAGAGGTCTCGAGTATCTGCACTCGGAGGGAAAGCTGCATCGAGACATCAAGGGTGCGTTATGTCTATATCATGCAGATATTTCGTGCTAACAGGAAATGAAGCTGCTAATATTCTTTTGTCGGCCAATGGCGACGTGAAGCTTGCAGACTTTGGCGTGTCTGGTCAGCTGTCTGGAACGCTGTCTGCGAAGAAGAATACCTTCGTGGGCACACCGTACTGGATGTCTCCGGAAGTCATCAAACAGAGCGGATATGACCACAAAGCCGACATCTGGAGTCTAGGTATCACTGCCATTGAATTGGCAAAGGGAGAACCCCCATATGCCGAGCTGCATCCCATGAAGGCAGGGGTATTCTCAGCGTGCGGGAGTGGTGGTACTGATGCGGCGTGTACCTAGGTCCTCTTCTTGATCCCGAAGAACGCGCCGCCAACTTTGGATGGGCCGTTCTCAAAATCCTTTAGAGATTTCGTCTCATACTGCCTCCAGCGCGATCCTCGGGATGTAAGTCTGCAGCTTCAATTGTCATGCACCATCTCAACAATTATTCTGGCAGCGTCCGTCCGCCAAAGATCTGCTCAAGCACAAATTTGTTCGAATGGCGAAGAAGACCAGCTATCTGACAGAGCTAATCGAACGCCACGAGCGCTGGAAAGCAGAGGGCGGCGAAAGGGCAGACGAGGAGGACCGGCATCAAGCGGAAGAACTGTACGTATCTCTTTTTCATCGGGACCTTGCGTGTCTCATGTCCATTTAGACCAACAGGAGAGCCCGAGGATCTCTGGGACTTTGGCACTGTCAGACACGCCCTTACGGTCGGGCGCACCAAGCCCAACCCGGTACAAGTATCGGGACCACCACTCACATGGGAAAATAACGGGACAACCCGCTCGGATGGCTCTTCTGCGTCCGGCCATCACTCATTCTCGGGTGGCTCCATCACCCACTCGTCGTCCTCACTCACGGCCAAGGATGAACTCCCACCCTTGCCGTCGTCGACCCCTCACACGCCAAGGAAACGGGAAGGAGATGGGACAATCCGACAGGCGGCGAACGGCCTCAACAGAGGACCTTCGGACGAGTACGATGATGATTACGAGGACCAGCAGATCAACGTTCAAACGAACCCCGTGGAAGACGACCTACCCGACACGACCATGTTGGACTCCGTAGTGCTCCCTGCTATAGCTTCGGTATGCGCATAATCTATCCACTCGTGTGAGCGGATCAATGCTGACTCTCGTGTCTCAGTTATTCCCGCGTGTCTCAACACAGGAAGCAAGAGTCGCGCTCAGTGCCCTCCAGCGTGCGTTCACAGATGCCGAACGCATCATCCCTGGTGTAACCTTGGAGCTCATTAACGAGATCGTCGACTCGGTGGAACATGTAGAAGACGAGCCATGATGCGGCATCCCTACGATGCGTCGTCATCCGAAAGCATAGCTTGATCATCCGAAAGCATAGCTTGATCATTATCAAGTGGCACCGTATAGGGACATCCTAGCATACCTCTCCTCGCTCATATCCATACAACCACCCGGCGTCGCCCAGGACGCTCCTTGTGTATCATCACCACTTGTACCCCCTCAGCCTGTCATACTTTCATTTTGCCTAAAGCCTCAAATGCTGCCGCTGATACCATGGCTATATTTACCCGTAGTAAAGCCAACTAATCAAGGGGCTCTCCTAAATACAACGCAAGTCCGCGTGCTGCTCTACTGCCCGGCAGGCAAGGTCCGTTTCTTGCTACCGTTGGTAGTCACTTTTTTCTTCTTAGCTCTTGTCACTTTGATAGGTGGTGGAGTACCGGTCCGTGGTATATCGTCCTCGACTTCGTATGCCGGGAACGTTGTTGGTAATGGAGCGGGCACAGCACCATTCCCCACAGAGGCGGGCCTGCTTACAGGCTCCAATGAAGGGGTGGCACGACGGAGGACCGCCCCTTCGGGCATTTCGCCAACTCTATCGACGACGAAGGATACGGGTGATGCGGTTCTAGGAGTGTTCCGCAGACTTGGAAGTCGTGAGAGCTCCGCTAGACAGACACATAAGCGACGTGAAACGAGATGGAACGGCGATAACGCCTACCTGGGGTGACTGGCAAGGGAGGCAGATCGTCTAGGCGGACCACAGGTATGTTATCGAGATCATCTTGCGGGCGCGACTGTGCGGCCCTGCTGTCCATGAGGTAGTAAGGGTCGTCCTTCAAGCGTTCGAGTCTCTCTGCTTTGTGCTGCAGACGAATAAGCTTAACTGAGTTGAGATCCGGATTAGAATACGTACACGTTCCCGCTCAACTTTCTCTTCTGCAGTCTCAGCCACAGGCGCCAAAATGTCAGCACCGTCGGCCGCGCCTTTCCTCTTTTTGCCCTTGCTCTTGGTACCAGTGTCCTTTCCTTTCGCCTTCTTGCTCTTCTTGGGTTTGGGTTCAGCACCAGCATCCTCGTCCTGAAGAGTTACAGGCAACTCTTCCTTTGGTGGGGCCACGATCCACGCGTCGAGATCGAGGCCTTCTGGTATTGGAACGCTTTCTTGCGCAGAAGCTGCGACAGGGTTCATGTCGTAGGCGCTGAAAAGTGGCCGCACGAGGTAAAGACTCTTGGGGAAGCGTGGCTCCGGAGAGGCATCAGCACCGAAGTTGGACGTTCCCGCTTCGCCATAATCAAATCCGAGATCAGCCCTTGGTCGGAACGCGTTCAAGTCGGCGCGCACAAACGTGAACAGCTGCAGAATATTTGCGGCCTATCGTGAGATAAAGAGTTCAGGCGATACGCGGGTTAGTTCACATGACTATGCTGGTATCGGCGGGACGTATTGACGTACTCGCTCTTGGACCTCAATATCTGGATTCGAAGCAAAGTCGCTGACCCGTTCAACGACCGTGTCCACGGTCTGTCTTACTTTGGTAAGATCATCGTCGTCCCATCGACCAGCTAGCTCAGCAGACCATGAACCGAAAACCTTGATGGCGGATTGTAAGTAGACCGAAATGATGTCCGGAGGCAGGGTGAGGACCCTTTGTTGTAGGAGGTATGTCAGGAGTTTTTGAGGCTCGCCCAACTCTCTGTTCAAGGGTGAGCATCTCACTAAATGAATGGCGACCCACGCACCCGCAGAACTCGCCGCATATCCACGCAGCTGCCCACAGTACTTCCGAACAGCTCCCTTGCTCGCCAGCGTGCATCAAGAACGTGTCATCGCACAGTAATTTGACCATAAGCTGCACGGCGTAACGCCTGATACCGCGGACACGGGTCGCTACATCCACCAGTTGATCCCGAATCTCGACGCCCACGTCGACGGACGCCACATACGCAAGGTCGACGAGAACGGACAGATACCATTCGAAATCTGTCACGTTCTCATACGTGTCCTGCGAGCAAAGCGTGAGGATACGCTGTGATAAGGTCAGCCGGTACGCGGGACTCTGTGAAGGCGCGTTGACGCGGCGTGCCGATGATGATGGCGCGGCAGCGTTCTGCGTGAGCGACTGTACGGCCGAAGGAAGAGGTGTGGTCTCGTTTCGGACCAGGTGAGACAGTAATTGCTGCACGATCGACTGGAGGTTATCGCTGTTTGCCTAAGATAGCCGGTCAATACAAACAAGTTACCGTGTGCCGTTGACAATTGCATACCATCGCGGATATGAGGTCCAGCGCCCGCATGCGAATGCTGATGTCCTGGTCGTTGATACTTGCCATAATCATGTCCTGGTGCTCGGCAACCAGGTACGGATGTGTCGGCACAATCTTCACCAGTGCTAATAGTGCGATGTATTTCACTGTGGCGCGCAGCAACGTGAGTTGGTGAAGGTCGAGACTGAACGATGACTTACAGTTTTGGTCGTCGTCTTCCAGAAAGCTTGCCAGCTTTGTGACACATGTTCTAGCAAGCGCGTTCCCTGTCACGCCTTGCAGAATCCCACCAATGATACACGTGTGGACACACTCATAAAGGAGCGATATGGCGGGCGTCGTCGAGATCAGGTCAGTGATTGGGGGCTGAAGCTTCTTGACCAGCCGGGGCTCGTACGGTGTTAACGTGCCAAACTACGCACAGGGTCAGAGGCACGAAGCGCGTGTAATCTAGACGCAGAGACTCACGAGCTTGATGATCTTGATGAGCATCCAGTTATTGGAGGATGTGGTTAACAGATGGAACAGTTGAGGGGCGAGTGGAAGATAATCTCGAGGGTTGCGGCGCGCAAGTTCACAAAGCGCGTTTACGGCAGCAGACACGACACCTTTAACGAACGACTGTGGGTGAGTTGATAGCTCATGCACTCAACGGACAACTCACCGGCGTCGGGGTCTTCTAGCCGCTCTCTCAAGCGCGTCA
>ALYI01003792.1:0-17910 GCA_001969225.1 Ceriporiopsis andreanae CBS 279.92 | reverse complement strand
CGTGAACCCGGGGTCCCGACGCTCCTTCGACGATGCGATCACTCAAATCACGATGCTGTCTGCTAGAGAAGTTGAACAGTAACTAAACGGCCTCCATATTGACGCGTGAATTGCAGAGACTACGTCAAGGAAGTGCAAGGGGCAGTTTTACACGCCATGAATCACGAACATCCTGCAAACATGCCTAAGATGCTGCACAAGGTGACGGGCGAGCTTCCACTCCACATGGTTGGCACTGAGAGCCTACTTGCGGGGGGCCTTGACAAACTTGTCAACGAGCTTGAAGGCGATGCTTTTGAGGTCCGTGTTGCCGTTTGTTTTCATCGCATGCGCCTCTGAGACTGTTTGTAGGCATGGGTGCAGAAATGCCTGGAAGTCGGGCAAGACGAGATGATGCGTCTATTGATGACATAAATTAAACGATAGCAATGGAACAAAAGCGATCTACGACGAACGATGCAATGTCAGAGTCGGGGAGTGGAGCTACAATACGGAAGGGTCTGGTCCGGAATACCGACACGATCACGCCGAGTTCTTCAGCGATGCAGCAGCTGCTAATGCCTGCTCAACATCCGCGATCAAGTCCTCGACTTCCTCGACACCAACGGACAGCCGCACAAGGTTGTCGCCGATGCCCAGAATCGCGCGCTCCGCCTCGGGAATGCTGCCGTGCGTCATCTTCGCCGGATGTTCCGCGAGCGACTCGACGCCGCCCAAGCTCTCCGCAAGCGCGAAGAGACGCGCCGACGTGAGGAACTTCTCCGCCTCCTCCGCGCCGCCGCGTATCCGGAAGGAGATCATGCCGCCGTAGGGGAAGCCGCCCACGTCGCTCTCGACGCCGTCCTCGTCGACGGTGCGCGGGTTCTTCGCGAGGAAGTCGTCGACGAACTTGCGCGCGTGTGGTGAGAGCGAGCGGTACGCGAGCTCGTTGCGCGGGTGCGAGGACAGGCCGGGGTAGATGACCTCTTCGACATGCGGCGAGCGCTGGAGCACCTTCGCGATGGCGAGCGCGTTCGTGCCGTGCTGCTTCATACGCAGATGCAGCGTTTTGACGCCGCGCTGAGCAAGCCAGCAGTCATATGCACTCGGCACAGAGCCGATTGCGTTCTGCAGGAAGCGCAGCTTCTCTGCGAGGGCGGTGTGGCGCGCGGGCAGGATGAGCGCGCCCATTACGACATCCGAGTGGCCGTTGACGTATTTTGTAAGGCTGTGCATGACAACGTCCGCGCCCTGGAGTAATGGTGACTGGTAGAATGGTGAGAGGAATGTGTTGTCGACGAGGACAAACGGTGGTGATGACTGCTGGCGAGCTAATGCTACAATGCGGGGTATGTCGATCAAACGAAGTGTCGGGTTCGTGGGGGTCTCTATCCAAATGAGCTAGAGTTATTCGTCAGCGCATGCCCAATTTCCGATGCGACAAAACTGCGTACTTTGGTATTAGGACGGAATGCCGCCAGAATGGTATCATCATCTGCATTCTCAAGGTCGACAAACGTGGTCTCAAGCCCTTGATTGATCTGCGCGACCTTGGTCATGTAGCGGAAAGTGCCGCCATAAACATCGTTCACGCTGATGATATGTGCACCGGGTCCAAGCGATTGCAGTACTGTCGAGGTTGTTGCAGAACCTGACGAGAAGGCGAGTGCGGTTGAGCCGCCCGTCTCAATGGCAGCGAGTGTCTCCTCGAGCGCATCACGGTTGGGGTTTCCTGACCGCGAGTACTCAAAGCCCTGGAAATTTTGTGTGAGCGACGCTGTTTTGCTAGGGAAATTTTGGTGCCCTTGACCATCCCTCTCGAGCGCACGAATTTCAAGCGCGCAAAGGAAATGGCAAGAAAACCAAGAAAAATTTTCAGCTCACCTTATGCTTGCCGATGGCGTCCTGCTTGTAGGTCGTACTCAAGGAGATTGGGGGGATGACTGCCCCGGTCGCTGCGTTGGGCTCTGAGCCGACATGGATGGCCCGAGTACCAAAGCCGTCAACGTGACCTCTTTTGACGCTGTGTCCGTTGCTGGTCGGCGCGTCGCCGTTCAAAAGTACTGGAGACATGGCGACTTGCGAGATTATATGGAGGGGGTGGTGGTGGTGGTATTGAAGGAATGTGAAGTGCTTGCGAGGCTTTTATACGTGCAGGGGGAGAGGGCCCTCGGTTGGACAGATCGACGCTGGTCTGCGGCTTGCGGCAGCATGACGAGAGATTCGCACAACCAGCTGACAAAGCAAAAAGGCGGCATTGAAGAGCCTCCCTCAAAATGACCAAGAACGACCGAGGCAGCATTCCACACCGCAGCACCGCGCGCAAAAATACGTCTGGCCTTGAGCATGTGCGCCCACCTCCCGCCCCGTGCAGAGAGATTTCGCCATCGTTGCCCACAAGAGGTGAAATTGCAGGGCATCGTAAGACCGCCGCCACTAGGGTGGTTTCTCCTCTTGCGCATGACGTACGGTCCAGAAGGTCAAACCAAGCGAGGTTCTTGCGAGCTTAAAGCCTTGGATTGGAGGTGTACACATCGCGGTTCGAGGAGACGTCCCAAGGGCCCGTTGGCCGCTCGATCCCATGTGCCCAGTCGTTCCTGCAGATTCTTGCTCCATATTCCCATGTGGTACACCGAGGGCGCTTGATCGGTGACGCTCGTCGTATGTGAGACGCTGCGGGACGTCGGGTCTCGGGGAGACAGTGGGATATGAAAGGCACAGGCGATGCTTCAAGGAGTAGGGAAGTGGCCCTACCACCTTCTGTACGAGCTTTCCGTGCTATGATGTGGACATCTTATATACACACGTCGCCGGACTACCCAGTTCACCCGGACACACACTCTCATCAAGCCTATTCAGATGTGCAGGTCATGGGACAGTACTAGCCTGAGGTGCGTGCTAGTACGTGATGCTGTGAACTCTCATGTGCTTTCGCATCCCACGGTGAACTCGATGTTGTTTCATGGCAATAGTGTAGCCATTGTACAGGTGGTTAGGCAATATACTGATACACGTGTAATTCCCGACGCAATTGGGAGCGTCCTCAGTTGAAGTTGGAATACCCATCCCCGGCCTTCTTTCCTGCCTTCTTCGCAGCCATGCGGGCACGGGTGATCTGCTTCTTCCAGCCGTAACATTGGTTGCAGGCTGTGAGAAAGAATGAGCTCAGGGGACATTGCGGGCCAAGTATGGAGAGCTACGTACTGGTCGAGGTGTGCTTCTTGCACTGGTATACACCCTCCTTGTTCGGGGAGGAGAGCGGAGCCTCGAGGCCCTCGCGATCTATGGGGTCGAACTGTGGGAACGCCGCGTAGGTCCAGGTGAGTATCGGCACCAGTCAGGACGAGCACCGAGCACGTACGCCAAAGAACGCGTCATTATCCTCCCTCCCGTCGTAGGAACAATCTGCGCACTGCGATGGGTTCGGGTGAGACACTGTCAAGCGGGGACGGCAGTCACAAGACACTCACGACCTCCTTGAGATGCTGCTGGCAGAAGAGAGCATCGTTGATCTCAACGGAGGCCGCAGGTTCCGACATTTCGACGGTGAGGTGGCTGAAGGGAGCGAGTTTAGAGTAGGTGAGAAAGAAGTCGAGAGAGCGAACTCGACTCTGGGATGAAGGGGTGTGATCAACCTGGGCACGGGCGATCTGAGGCTTATATAGGGGATCAGGAGGCGATCAGAACGAGGAGCGATGGGAAGCTATAGGGGGAATGGACTGGACTCGGCGGATGCGATTCTATTGAGCACCTGACGGTCCTGACGATTGTGCGGAGGCGAAGCCAGGCATATGACCCAGCTGTGTTCATAGTCACGTGCACCCGCTTCAGAGGGGGCCTCGGCGGCCCTCTGGGTGGTCCTGGACGTCGCGGCATCCGTTCCGCAGGGAATGTCGGGCAATTATTACGACTGCCAGCTGTCCAAAGCGCGAAAAACACCTCGGCAAGCACACGACTCGAGTCATCTTGGTCTCCTCTTTTCCTGTCGCCGATGTCTACCCCGGATACGCCAGCGGTCCGGAGAACTGCTCTATATTTTGCGTACGGTACACGAACAACAGACAGGGATCTATACTGGCGAGTAAGTCCTCTGTAGAACACAAGAGCGGCCATCAGGAGTAGACGAAAACATGGTGCCAAGTCGTACGGACCTTGCAATTTCTGAGACTCTAACGCGCCTTCTTGACATCCTCCACCAGATGGGAATACGATCCTCCAAACTCTAGGGCCGAACAAGGAGCACCTTCTTCGCTGACTCCGCACGCGCCCTCCTCCACAAGTCCCCACTTCTCCCAGGGCCAACGGCGTGCCCACGCCGTCACCCACGTCCGACCTTGGAAGCTCTCAAACGCGAACATGGGACGGTGGCCTTCGCTGAGCGGACATGCGAGCCCGATGTACGACCCTGGTGGAGCGTCGACACGTACGACAAGCTTGCGAGTGAAGGTCCACACTGCCAACTTGAAGGATCCAGCCTTGCTGTCGTGTTCGACGCGCATGAACGGGGAAAACGGCCCCACCGCCAAGGCGAAGGGTGGACGGAAGTCCCAGTGGCAGCGGCGCGAACGGTAGCCGAGTAGGTAGGCCTCTGTGCACGGAAGTGCGGCGCCGCCTGCAAGGCAGAGGCTCTTCTCGTCACTGTTGGCGAACGACTGGCTCCATATCCAACCGCGCGGGAAGGACGTTCCCCAGTTCTTCTCGAGGTGCGTGACGCCAGATATCTCAAGTGTTCGACCAGCATGAGAGATAGTGCAAGTCGCAGAGCTGACCGTAGAGTAGACGTGCCAATTGAGAGGAAGTAGAGATGCGAAGTATTCGACAAAGCCCAGGGGACCGGCGAGCAAGCTGCTGGAGGACCAAGGCGTACGCGTCGACAACCGTAGAGAGAGGTCCAGATCGGCTTCGGCGCAAGATATCGCGTAATTGACCGTGTCGCCCAGGACCGTCATGCGACCGACGCCGGGCATCTCGACACTGAACGGTTGTTGTCCATCGTCTGTCTGTTTCGCCAAGGTCACGGCGTGGGACGCAGGGAAAAGCTCGTGCTTGAAGCCAGGGAAGCTTAAGGTCGCAGAGCGAGAGTCGTCCGGGGGTGTGTAGGAGACGTGCACGAGATTGGGGCGGTCCTGCGCGTTTTTAACCCAGCAGAAGACGACTGCGAGGGTTCCGCCATTCTGGAGCTGGGTGCGCGCGTAGTACCCCTCGAACCCCGCGTCTGGATGGGGGGCAAAGTGGTCTGGTCGTGTCCATAGCGAAGTAAGCGCAAACCACAGCTTCCTCGCTGTGAGATGCAGGCAGGCCAGAGGCAGCAGCGCGAGTTCGAAGATCGTCATGCCAGAGGATCGAGAGGAAGAGACAGGACGCTTATGTAACCGTCGCGAATCGTTATAGGATAACACTTCTCGTTGTATACTCGTTACGACGCGCCTATAACGCGGTTACGACTCTTTCTTACCCATTTGTATACATTTCTAGTCTTCGTGAAGCTGCACTTCGACGCGAGCAGCCACCTTCTGGTGCGCGAAAGTCACACCATCTTCATCTTCACCTTCAACGTCTATGCCAAATTCCTGTGCGAGGATGTGTGCGCGTCGGCGGTTACAGAGAGACTGATACGCACCACAATGTCGCCGTTCGTGAGCTCGAATGCTACGGATTCTTGGCCCTCCGGGCTAAGTCTGTTGCCATTGAGGTACGTGCCGTTAGAGCTCCTTATATCCTTGAGATATACCTGACACCTCTCGTGAGCAGTCTCCTCTCGATTATATAGGGACCGATCATCGGTGGAGACTGGAACAGAACAGCCACACTCCAGCAAAACCACACTCACCTTGCCAGCCTCAACCCAGACCTCCGCGTGTCGTCTGCTGAGTGTCTTCGAGTCAAAGTGCCCATTCTCTTCCGTAGGCTTGTTTTTCTCGTTGAAGGTACGAGCAATGATGGCATGTTGCCCCTCGAAGAGAGGGATGCGCTTGGGTGTGAAAGTTCCGTTCAGCGGGTGCAGGAGGAGAGTCGTCATTGTGCAGGAGTTGCGAGGGTTATCCATGCTTTTATCTGACTTTTGTCATGCGCTGTGCGTCTCCCATTTTGTGAGTCACATCATTACTTCGTGCACCAAATACTGATGTCTTCGTTATTACGCCCCGAAGCCGCTACGAAACTGGTGAACGACCGTGCGCGAATCATGATGATGACCTCCGACCGACATATATCGCCAACAATATCATGAACAGGACACGAAGCTCAAGGTTGCATCACTTTATGTTTTACAGGACGTGTTCCGCTGAAACTTCTCTGCAAGAGTCCGCGTCCGTGATAGAGTGCGTCCAGGCCTCAGTCATGCGATAATGCGAAGGATGCCAATGTGGAGCCTTGCGTTGAAGTGTATCCAGCGCGTCGAGGAGCCCAATGTGCATCAGATGCCTATCGCTGAAGTCGCATTCAATCCGAGCAGCTACGCCGCGCAAAATAATGGTCTTCCAATCGTCTGTGACAACCTCTACTCCAAATTCCTGTTCGCAAGTCAATATACAAATTAGGCAGAGGCGGGCGGTCTACTCACGATGATGTCGCCTGTGCAGAGCCCAAGGGGATACTCTGCACTCAAGCGCAGGCCATTGACGTACGTTCCGTTGGAGCTTCCGGCATCTTGAATGAAGATCTGGCAACGTATGTGAGCGAACCTGTTTATCGTTGACAACCGGTGACATAGTACGTTGAGAACCAGATACGCACTTTACCACACTCTTCCCAGACCTCGGCATGCTGTCTGCTCATCACCGGGCAGTTGAAAAGACCGTTGTCTTGCCTGGAGCGGACCTTCGAACGACCGACGACGACGTGGCGCCGATCTACGAAACATATGCGCTTTGCATTGAAAGGCTCAGATCCGGTTACAGGGGTGAGGAGTAGAGCTGGCATTGTATGTGTTCTTGGTCGTTTGCTCTCCATTCGTTGCTGGCAGGCTTTTAAATGCGAGCGTTTAGCTCCTCGACAAGTGCGAATGAGTCACATCGAGGTTGATGCTTTGATGCCCAGTGCTGCGGGCTGCGTTCTTGGGGTTTTGTTATTGATGTGAGTGACAGCCAGTTTTACGGTCTAGGAAATCGCTCAGACAGAGGCGGTACATCGCGTGGAGACACGATCGCAGCATACTTTTTTGTCTACTTCTTCGCAGTTGAGGCGAGGATGGAAAGCAGGTACATCGATGGCGACTTCACCGCACAATCCATCACCCGCATTCACAACATGGTCATACGGTGAGTGACGTGGACTGGTTGGTGAGCTGAAGACGTAGCTTGCGACCAGCAAGCATATAGAGTTAATTCGAAATGAGTAGAAATCGCATTCTGCTTTGACACAAGATGCACGTTGGGTGGAGTTGACGTCATCTAGACTGGGTGTAGGTGTAGCTGCCAGGAAACGCCGTCCCCAACAAGATCAGCGAGGTTTTAGCTGCAACCCTCATCCCAGTACTGATACACGCACTAAAATCATCAGGTCTTAGACAGCACAAACCGCACCCTCCTGCTCGTCTTCTAATATACAGGCCACACTATGTCACCGTCAGACTTTCGACTTCGATGCTCCACCTTGCCGTGACGTTGGCGATATGGCGATTATCATCCCCTTAGACCTCTCGGAATGCGCAGCATACTACAACTACAACTACTTCATCGTACGTGGACGGACTCTTACCGGAAGCCAAGCCTGAGGACCGCCCGTTGACAAGCGCAAATGCGCGGGATCCGATGTTCGCCGGTGGCGCTTCACAAGATCCTGTTCCCTTCGTTCTACCTGCGCGCGGCGGCGGGCACTGCTACAGCTTGCGCGACAGGACGGCCAGCATGGTGCGCCTCGTACAGAGGTGATTCGCCGCGATCTCTGCGTCGTTGAGCAGATCAAGCGTGACTTCACCCATACACGCGAGTTGTGCTTGTTCCTACAATGCCGCCCAACAACAAGCAAAGTCCGCCATGTCACGACGAAAACGCGCGCTTGCGAGCATTGCGGAGAAGCCTTCAACGTTATGGGTGTGGGGCGACATGAGGCTGCTTGTAGGAGAGCGGTCGCGGCCAAAAAAAAACGCGCTAGGGAGGAGAGCTCAGTTATAGAAGGCGAATAAAAGAGAGGTATGTTCTGTTTTTGGCGTGAATTGCATGTTGTTGACGATCACACTATAGCACGAACTGCGTGACAGATCATCGAAAATTCTAAAAGGCTCGCTGTATGTGTTTTATCGAGCCGCAGTATCACAACACATAAGGCTGACTGAGCGTTGTCCATTTCAGTCTCCAACTTATCCTCAAGCCTGCAAGGAAAAGGTGAGTTGTGTGCTCCGCATCGACGATATGTACTAATTGTGATCCGTGGTTCATCTCAGTGACGGGTCCGTCCGACTGGCTACAAAGCATTGTAAAAGTCCTTAGCCCAATTGCTGCTCCGCCCTCAAGTTTTGGCGCGGGGTCCAGCAGCTAACATCGACGGACCTGTCAATGCGATACACGAGCCCGAGGGCGCGTGCTCACCTGCTTTCAGTCCGACTACGAGCCCCACGTCAGACGACCATATCCCCAATACAGCCGACTTTCTGGAACGCGCGCTACACTTGATCTTTACCCGACGACGCAACACACTCTCTCAACACACTCTCAGGCGAATTCGTTCGGCATTCGGAGATAGGCGACAAGACTCGTATATGCATGCAGAAACATATGGTCGTGTACTGTACATATGACAGACATGGTCTAGTAGTGATAAGCAATACTAGGTGTGCAATCTGACAGAGCAGCCGCAGGTAGCGATGTAGAGTCGGGTATGGATGAGTATGTGCTATTGTGGGTATTTGCTGAGATTGAGGGAGACATGAGAAGTCAGCGCTCCAGACTGATTCGTTTAGAAAAATGCCGGGTGAGACGTCAACACTCCGCAGATGCGAGTGGCTTTGAGCGAATTCACACCGGCAAAAGGAGAGACACAGATCGAAGCTGTCAAAACAAGGACGCACGTCAGAGGTCGCGTCACGAGGCAGCAGGCGGAAAGTACACACTTGTTTACATCGCGAGGGCTGGCTGATTCTGGAAGGCCGCACTGACAATGGTTCAATCAGCGGAGATCGTGACACGGCTCTGGAGAGTACTCACAAATGCAGCTCGGGAGCCAAAATAGGAGCAGACGGCAACTCCGATCTAGCATGACTCTCGACGTACACATCGAAACGCTCGACTACGTTCTTCATGCTCGGCCGTGAGCTCGGGTCCTTCGCCATCATCGCTGAGCCCAGCTGTAGCACGAATTGTCGATGCGCGGACTTGGGGCAGCTCGAGGCGGTTGTGTGTAATACCTTCCCGGCAGACCAGACGTCCGCTTGCATTGCGTTGTAGCTTGCGACCTTCCCTACCTCGGGAGCAGCCCAGCCCTCAGTGCCAGAGAAGCCGTCCAGCCAATCTTGATCACGCACGGCCAGGTCGAAGTCGATCAAAGTTACGCGCCCGGAGTCGCGATCCACAAGCACGTTCGCGGTCTTCAGGTCACAATGAGCCACTTTGTGTTGGTGGAGGAAGGCGACGCCATGCAAGAACTGCCTCGCGAACGAGACAAGATGCTCGTGACCGCCGTTATAATCACGTACAGAGATGCCGGCATGAGGTAGTAATAGGAGGGTTCCCTTGTCGCAGACGCGTGACGCGACAGGTCGGATCGCATGATTGTCTGGAGACTTGATGCTTGCCAGGAACAAAAGAATGTCGACTTCAACCGATCTACTGGCACTTAGAAGCTTGAGGAAGTATCGCTTCTCGTCTTTGCTTGAGTAGACCAGTGCAACGGATGGGTTCTAGAATGACGGGTTCAATATCGGCTCGAGGTTACAAGATGCTACTCACGCCAATGACAACATACAACTCGTCTCTGAGTCCCAATTCTTGCATAGCTAGCTGAATGTCCTCGGAAGCGTTAACGGCAGCTTGAATATCTTCATCGGCCTCCTCGCCGACTAAATCTGGGTCTGGTGTGGTCGATGCTCGCGCGCTTTTCGAAGCGCGCCCTCCTTCCTTACTATGACGGCTCCACGACGGCAGATCTTTGAAATTTCTCGCAGCCATGAGAGAATTCAACCGAGCAAAGCGTCCATTGTCGAGGATGGCACCCAGACGCTCCACTTCAGATCCGAAGTTGTACAAGCTGAGTAGGAATTTCCTTCCCTCCTGGGCGACCTTGAGGTCGAAATCTTCCTTGAGGATATGGACCTAGACTTATGTCAGCCCTTGATCGCGCAAACTCGAGCATTGACATACACGTTTCTTCTCTCTCGTTGGCAGATACACCAAATATCTCTCCGCAATAAATTGATCGGTGACGTAGACCGCCATGATCACGAGGGTCTTAGTAGATGGGGTAGAGGTAGACATCATTAGCCGATTAGCTAGTCGGACGGCGGCTACAGTCTGACAGAGCATCCGCCATCGCTCCTGTTCGTCCGTTTGGCTGATGACTTCTCCAATCATCACTGGGAAAGTTTTCGTGTCGTCAAATGTGGTGTAGGCGAAATCACTCTTCGGCCGGTATGTGTAGGGAATGTCTCCCAACTTAACGACGATCTTGAAAGGCCACAATTTGCTACTGGAAACATGGTCAGCACACCTGACAGTCCTTCAGTCAGGACTGTCCGAATGTCAAGACTCACACAGTCAGACGCGCGCGCCTTTTTGCCGTGTGATCAAACCCTGGAGGAGCGACAAACATCTGGGTTACCATCGACACCTTGAGTTCGGAAACATGTAGTTCAGTGTTAATTTTTGATTTATCAACTTCCCACGCGAAAACGCCAGGGAACTGGAAGATCGTGTATTCGAGGGGATCGTCGACCGTCGGGGGAGCGACGCTGCGCTTGCCATGCTTGTTGCTGGGACTGGTGACAGGAGTAAAAAACTGCGGAAAGTCTTCCTTCAGAGCGTTCTGGCAGGCCTCGCGCTCCTTTGGGTCCGCTGCAGCCTGAACGATCGCGGGTAAACAGGTGTCAGGAACATCAACTGATTTTCTCACCTCGTACTGCCTGGGTTTCGATAGCCTTTCCAGCAAATCCGCCACATCTGGGGGAGCAGTACTGGAATCAGACACAAGCATGGCATCGTTGCGCGTGATGTCTTCTTTGCTCCAGGTTCTGGTGGTTCGCACAACAAGAGAGGAATAAAGGTCTTGGAACGTCTGGTTCAATTGATCATCGAGCTGCACCAGAGGATCATCTAGTATGCACCATTCAGAAATACACGTGCTGAGTAATATGGTCAAAGACTTGCCGGATTGCTTCTTTATATAGAGAGACACAACATCGGTATCGGGAACTGACCGCAACCATGCGCGCACTCTCTTGTGATGAGCAAGTCGCGTCCTTGTCACAGTGTCCAAAACGGCGTCGACGTTTTTCACGGTTTGAGGCGTAATAATTTCCAGATCGTCCAGAAGGAGGGGCGGTTCAAGGCTGTAAAATTCGAGTTCGTCCGCCCCACGGCTTCCGAAGTACGTATTCACCGCCGTGAGGTCTTGTGTCTTGAGAATTCGTAAGATTTCAGGAACCCACGAGGACGGAGAAATTTGCAGAGGAACTAAGATAGTCCCTATCAGTACATAGATGTCGACGAGGTCTCCTGTTGGGAGGCGGATTTCAGCATTCTCGCGGTTACGGGGCATGAACAATGGCGTGGATTGGAGACACACCTTGATTATCAGGGTGGCGACGGCTTGAAGTTTTTCTGGAGGTATTAGACATAAGTCAATTTCAGTTGAAAGAAGGTCGTCTATTAGGGAAGGTTGTGATGCAAAGGGCCGTGACGAAGATCGACGGGCGCTGGCGCGCACACTATGTGCACGTGAGTAATTCCCACACTATTGGCGCCCCAGCTCTCGACTAAGTTCTTGTGCATTGTTCTCGTAACCCTTGGTCGTCGCTCGGAAGCACGCCACACACAGTACCTGCAACCCTACGCCAGCCGCCGCGCCAGGGGTCACTTGAACGCATCTCAGACCCTAATATCCTCTGCTGTCTGACTACTTGTCAAGCGTACGTATTGTCCACCTCGCTCCTTTGCGCCTTCTGAATCTCACGAGTCGCTTAATCTCACTTTATACCACCGCTGTGTCCATTGTAGACATTAAGCGAGGACGTTGGTGCGAGGAGCAGGATGTTGCAATCAGGAGAAATTGTCACGGTCGCAGTTCAGGTGCGTCATATATTTCTACATGTATCCTGACGCGACGAACCTTCGCATCATATCATTTATGCGTCTTTCCTCATCCTCCCGCACGTCCTGCTCGAAACCCATCGAGAGCTGATGAACATACCGACAAGTTGAGATCTCGCATGACATTTTGCTGCTTGGACATGGGCCCACTGTCATCGCAAATTGAAGCCTACAGGATGATCTCAAGTCGCCACTATTCTACGAGTCCAGAAGTGCGGCTCTGTGGATCCTGCCACGATTGTGAGAACCTGTGCATCGAGACCGTTGCCAACGTCTAAGATCGGTCCCGCGCTGCCCTCTCTGCCTGTGGCTTTCATGATTGCAAGGTTTCGGCGGAATGTCTGCCGCTGACACATTATGCAAGCCACGGGAAATCGTGATACTAGGCGCTGCGTGTTCTTGAGGTATGTGCAGCGCTCATCTGCACCCTTCGTATCTGACTGGCTGTTGTGCTCGCGCGCATGAGCTTGAGGGAGAAAGCGCACGAGCTAACGTCCTGATCAATGTACTATCAACGAAGGCCGGGGTTCTTCCTCCTTGGCTACATATCTCCATAATGTATGTCGTCGAAAGGACCCAATATATCTCTACTATGAGGAAAGGTTTGCCGACGAGCGTAGGCAATTTCACTCCTCTCCTTCAAGTGGCGTCTCCGTCTGGCGTTGTCGAGAGAAGCGCCGGCGGGTCGTCTGCGTCTTTCGTGAACAATTGATCCACAGTCCTGTCGGTATCGTGGGCAAGAATCGTCTGGCAGGGCAAGCTACGAAAATTAGTCTCACCATAGCGCGGTCTAGCCGGCTCACAAGCTCACGGAGGGTTCAGATGGTGGACGCGCGTCTGTGGGTCGACTGTCGAGATGTGGCGAGAACGGTATAGTTGACTCGGTCGGCATATCTGTAACGAGAGAGTGGGTAGCATCGGGGGTGGAGCTGTGTCGCGTGAATGGCCTGAAGGCTGGGAGACAAGCATTACCGAGTCTTACGTGGTCTGCAGCGAGACTTTAGAAAATGATTAATGGTGTTTGGCGCGTATGTACGTACCCTCGAGCCTGTAACTGACACGAGTCCTTCGTCGTTATCCGATGACGCAAGATACGCGTCGTCTGTAGGATGCTTGCCCCCCTCCTCCTGCGAGAGGTCTACCGAGGGCTCAGTACGATTTCGATGTAAGGCTGTAGACATCAGCACAACGTCACTCCCGGGATCGACGAAGGTGTCCTGTTTGAAATTTGTTTGAAACCGTGATGTGTGTTTGCAGTGGCGTCGAGATTACGAAGCTCAATATCAATGCTGGGCTTGACATTGCTCGCTCGCGGTCTCTGGAGATGCGCGATAGATTGTGCGGCTAAGAAGGCATTAGGAATGGATGTGTTTGAGTCGTATTAGTGGCGGTATCTGCCAATCCGGCGACGACGGGAACGGTTCCTGTTGAAGAGGGCGTGCTAATCAGGGGAAAGCTCTCATGCTCATTCTCAGTAATTAGCGGGACGGGCTGATGATCCGTCTAATACCTTATAATCCTTGATCAGCACTGCCGTCCGCGTTAGCAGGATTAGCGGAACACTTGCTGCATGCCAGACGACTGTGTACAAAATGACTCCAGTAATCAACGGAACGTCTGCAAGCACTCAATTAGCACACAATATGACACTAATAATACATATTGCACATATGATCTGCAAGAAAGCGCACTGATGAGCGAGTCATTCAATTTGAGAGTTCGAATTTCTGGTCTGCGCGGCACATCGTACATTCTTCTCCAATACTGGTCAAGTACACGTTCTCTTTCATCTGGTCGATGCGAACGGCTCATCTTCATTTCTGTGTTCACAAGTGTGTGTCGCCACTTCTTAAGACTGCTGGGGTGTGGTATCCTGCTGGTGGACGCTGGTCCAGGACTGACCTAGTTCGTGGGTGTCCCTTTCGCTGTCGACATCGCTTTCGGAACTTGTTTCTGTTTCTGATGGATCTCGCGCATCGGATTGTGTCGCGGATTCGGACATTGAAGGTACTGTGACCTTCTCAACCAGTGCCTGGCTCTCCATCGAAGGCGAAGGGACCACTAGCGGGTTCGCCGGTGGATACGGGAACACAGGAGCGACCCTGTCGCCGCGCAGCCACTCACGGAGCCGCCCGAGTACAAGGGACGCATCCGCCGCAGCCTCGATGCCCCCGTCGCCATTGTTCACAACGTCGACGACAGTGCGGACGAAGGAGGATACGTCGGACGATCCCCGCGCGGTTCCTCTTAGACTCTTGAGCGCGTCCCCGAACGCAGACGCAAACGCCGGTCCGTACGCGGACCTCTGCGACGCCGTCCACCTAGACATGGCCTTCTCCAGCGAGAGCTGCTGGAGCGCGGGCGCAGCGAGGAGGCCGGAGCTGCCGATGTCGACGGTCACGACCTTGATACCCGCCATCGATTCAGAGTCCTCAGTCATGGTTCGAGCAGCCGCACGGAGTTCGTCGCGCAGGACGGCTACCCCTCGAAGCGTGGCGGCGGCGCTCATCGCCTGCGCGCTCGCGAACGGCACGCCGCGGCGCGCGTCCGCCGCGGGGAGGCACACGACGATGCTCCGCGCGCCGGTGCGCCTGGGCGCCATGCGCAGGAGCGGCAGCAGCGCCGTGAGGACGCGTATCGGTTCGGTGTGCGTCGCCTGCAGGTAGGGCAAGTATACCTCGCGAAGGTTGAGGCCCTCAAGAGGGCCCGGCGGCGGGATGAGATCGAGAGGGGGCAGAGTGAGCAGAGAGATCACTGAGTGGATGTATGGTAGCGTCGTTGACGGAAGCGAGGGCTGCACATCGTCGACCGCGTTAAAAGGGCACCGATTCGACATGGCCCATGTCAGAGAGCGGACGAAGTCCTGAATGGTGTCCGGCTATCCCGTACGTCAGTCAGGCTGGACCCGTGGCGTCGCTGAGATACTTAAACGCACCGTGCTGGGATCCAACACTATCGCCCGAACATACCCATGAGTCTGGTCCTCAATTGCTTCCACCGCTTTAGGAACAGACACGCTGGTGACGACAATGTAGCCTTGTGCCTCCAGGTTCAAGATCAGTGGGAGGCCCAACGGCGTGTCACCACCCAGCACAACTGTGAATTATGCTCTTCAGACACGTTATAGTCTGCAAAATCCGATTTGTGCACGCACCAACAACCTGCCGTCTTCCTCCGCCAATTTTGGTTCTGGCTAAAGCCCGCTCTTTCCAGTAGTTCGAGACTTTGTCGACGAGGGACCCGCCACCGTACCCGGCGACGACGCCGGTAGCCAGGAGACCGAACCCGATAAACGCGGTCTGCCACGGGTGCGTGGCCATCCACTCCACGGACTTCTGCCACGCAGTCTCGTCTCTCTTGACCCCGTTGTCGTTGGCCTCCGCACCACGCTTGGCTCGTCTTGGGTCCAATCCAGGGACGGGCACAGGAGTTACATGGGCAGTTTGTACGTCTGGCGGGCACACCGGGACGGCAGGCTGGCGCGGCCACCACGGTATGATCAGCCAAATACGCTCAGAAACGCGGCGGTTGCGCCAATGATGCGCTCTGAGTGCCGAATTCGCTATCGATGCGACCTCTTGAGCTGGATCGAAAATGCGCCTGGCGCCCACGACGATCCTGTCGCCCTGCAGCCACTGGCGGATGCGCACGGATACGCGGTCGACGGTCACAGACACGCGGTCGACGACAGACACGGACACGGGCGCGGCGCACTCGCTCGGGTAGCCCACGACGTCTGTGATCGCGTGCACGAACGACGACGCGTCTGCCCGCTTCGCCCTCGCCGCGCTCGCCTGCCTGAACACGGGCGCGAAGGCATATCCGTACGCCGCCTTCTCGGAGTCCGTCCAGTCTTCCATCGTCGTGGCCTGCTCTGCGGACAGATCGACATTGTGTGATGATGTGGATGTGCTGTCGCCGAGCTCTACGACGATGACCCTGATATTGCGCATCTTCGCGTCTGTCTCCGCGGCTGCGCGTAGCTCCCTGCGCAAAACGTCCACGCCGCGCAGCGTCGCAGCCGCGCTCACCGCTTGCGTGCCGGCAAACGGCCGACCGACGCGTAGGTCCTCTCCGGGAAGGCACACCACAACGCTGCGCGCGCTGTCATATTCATATCTACGTGGCTCACCCGGGGCGTCGTGCAGGAAGCCTATAAGCGTCTGCAGGAGATGTAAGGGCGTGATGTGCGTGGCGTGCAGGTAGGCAGTGTATGCATCGCGCCGGACGAGGCTCTCTAGGGGACCGAGCAGGGAGGCGGCGGGCTCGGCGGGCGGGAGCGCGAGGAGGGAGATCACAGATTGGATGTACAGTGCCCCGGAAGGGCCGCCTGCGCTGGACAGAGATCGCAACGAGCGAACGTCCATTACGGCTATCGCTGCTCGTAAACTCGTCTCGAAGTCTTCAGCAGCGTCCGGCTAGGTCAAAACAAACAGTCAAATCGGTCGCCCCGACGGCTGGCAAAGCGGCGGCGCACCTCAGCAGTTGCAGGATCGGAGACGAACACGTAGACATAGTTCAGCGCCAGACCCTTGATCTTTTCGGCCGCTTTGACGGTGGACACGCTGGTGACGACGATGTACCCTTGCGCCTCCAGGTCGCGCATGAGCGGGAGGCCGTGTGGCGAGTCGCCGCCCAACACAACTACACAAAGTAAACCAGCATGAATGTCCGTCGTCCGCGATGATGCCCAGGGCGAACGTGCAGTGTGCACTCACCAACCACCTGCCGCCTCACGCCTGATCCATCCGCCTTGACCGCCATGCTCGCCCGCCGCCGCCGCGCCTGTGCGCTCCCGCGGTAGCCCGCGTACCCCACGGCGGCCCCTGCACTCACGATGCCTACACCGACCGCCGCCGTCGCCCACGGGTGCGCGCCCATCCACTCCGCCGCCTTCTCCCATGCGCCGTCCGGTGGAGGCGGCGGCGAGGGCGGGGGCGGCGGCAGGGGCGAGGAGAGCCAGGAGTCCGAGTGCGCGACGTCGTCCCAGAACCGCGCGAACGCGTCTTTCACGGACGGCATGTGTGTGATGTTGTTGTGGACAATGCTGTTGCTGTCGATGCCGGCGATGTCGCGGTGCGGTATTAAGTTGGTTTAGGAGGACGTGGTCGCGCTCAGGGGAGGAGGTCGTGTCCTTCAAAGCTTCTCGGAGCTGCGGGCCGCCGTCGTGCATCGTCACTTCGGCACTTATTTGGCCTAGTTCCGAGGGAAAAGTGCGCGTTTTGGTGCGAAATGTGTGTCAAATTGGCGGTGCGCCTGAGAAGCGCCCTTTTCGGGCGTCTCAGTCCTTGTTATATCTGCGCTCTGTGGCGGCCTTCCATCCCTTCCACTTCCACAAGATGCACAAAACTATTTACACAGTGAGTAGCACAAGACTCATGTACGTGATATACGTACGTTTTCAGCTGTGTGGAAAGCGTCGTGGTGCTCTGAGGCGCCTCTTCTTACGGCGTCTCCGTCCTTGTTACATCTACGCTCTGTGGCGGCCTTCCACCCCTTCCACCTGTCAGAAGTTCACCAAAATATTATCGCAGTGAGGGGTAAAAGACTCGTTTACGCACTACACATACTTTTTATGCGGTGTGGAAAGCATCGTGGTGCGTTGAATCGACTTTTGTGGTGCCATCAATTTCTGACTCCCAATACGGCGACCAGGCGCCTCAGCCCTTATTACATCTGCGCTCTGTGGCGG
>ALYI01003791.1:0-37249 GCA_001969225.1 Ceriporiopsis andreanae CBS 279.92 | reverse complement strand
CGCCACGATCGTCCGCACCAAAGCATCAGCGGTGTGCATGCATCCTGTTCCCAAGAGGCCGCCGGCGGTACGGTGTGGCACGCACTTGTCCGGCCGGACAAGCGGCCGGCCAAACCCAACCCAACACGAACGCGAACACGAACACGAACCCCAGCCCAACGCCCAACATGCGTCCACAGTCTATAGCTATTCACCGTGCCTACTACAAGCAACACTAGTGTCGAGTCTAGGCCCGACACGTCGACGAGCTCGAGTATCACCGTCCCCAAG
This sequence comes from Ceriporiopsis andreanae CBS 279.92, assembly GCA_001969225.1. Taxonomy (NCBI): domain Eukaryota; kingdom Fungi; phylum Basidiomycota; class Agaricomycetes; order Polyporales; family Meruliaceae; genus Ceriporiopsis; species Ceriporiopsis andreanae. The sequence continues at coordinate 36,979 of ALYI01003791.1, read as the reverse complement.
ACCCCGGGCCCCAGCGCAGTACTTCGCAGAGTAGTTGCAAATATTGGTGTTCCTGAAGTCCGTGCTGCGCCACCGGCACCGTACTGGGGCTGCCCTCAACCCCAGGCTATGGCTGCCCGCTGTGTCGCGCCACAAGCCCTCCAAGTGGTCTTGTCTCGGTAGAGCGTAGAAGCACGCATGGGCACGGAACGACCCATTGTCGCCACGAACGAAATCTGAAGATTTACTGGATCAGTACTTAGTATCGCCACCGCCTATCCCGCAATCTCGAAAGTAACTCTGCTCAACTGCGCACTCAAGCAGGCCGACGCCATCTCGAATGTCTGTAGTCCTGAACATCGAACACGAACGCCTCGCAGGGTTAACAGTTCCACTAATGCACACTGCACACTGCACCCTGCACCAGCAGATCATGTTGATGTCTGTACGTGTGGCAACCCCGGCTGTGCAGCGCGTCCTAGTTGTCCTGAAAAGATTTATACGGTAAATGGTGCCATTGTGCACGTTCCCTCTTCTGATACCACCGTGTCGGCGGTCGATCAGGTAGAGTCCTGGTAGACGTAGCGGGTGCAAGCTCGAGTAAAGCATGACGTTCATTTCCTTTCGACAGTGGACGAGCAATGATGACGGGGTGCTGCTAAAGATACATGATGTGATGCATGTGTCGCTTCACATGGCATGCCGTCTATAGAACAAAGAACTGGATATCTTGCGGTACGTACGCCTCACTCAAATTAATCCGCACGATCTGGTAAAGACGACATCAGATTCAGAGCTGACTATACGTCGAGGGATCAGGACACTACCTTGGGTCCGTCCTGCTCTTCAACTACAGCTATATCGCCCCGGCCCATGTTAACATCGGCGAGCGCTGACCGCCATTCGCGGAACGGGAGGCTAGGACCCAGGGTCTCTTCGGGAAAGCGGACGGGAGGGTAACCTCTATCTCGAATCCACCCCTTCGAAAGACCATCTGCTGTGATTGGTTTGTACAGGTCGTGCGCGATGTCATAGGCGTTGAGATCTCCCATTTCCACGCCGCCGATCAGATGCCCGCCGGCCATGGCCAATGATTTAGACAGCGTCTCGTCCCACGCGGCTTTGTGCGCCCACGCGCTCCATGGGATGATGAGGGGCGCGCGTGCCTCTAGATCTGATTCTCCTTGAGAGTCGAAGAAGAGCTGGAGCAGGCTCGCGACAGGTATGAAAAACGGGGTGATATCCACGCGCCACATCATGACGGAGGACGCAAGGTGCGACCAGTGGCAGCTGAACGGCCGTTTGCGGAATTGTACCGGTCCTATGCCGAAGTAGTCCTGGAAACGGATGATCCGCATCAACGGCGCCTGGAAAGACGCGAGGAGTGTGACTGGACCTTGGCTGCTCGAAGGGATGGAAAAGAGTTGGATACACGATGGGAGCAGGCCGGTCTCTGACTCGTAGAAATCCCATGTCAGGACAAACGCAAACCCAGGTATAATGTGCCCAGGTCGCGAGGAAACGTCCTTTGTCCCGTTATCAGGAAACTCCTGCCCAGAAAGGTTAGTAAACCCCACAGTCGAAAGAGACTTGTCGCACTGAACCTTTTTTAGTGTGCCAGAGGGCCAGTGGTAGAGATAGCCCTTGTACCGAAACTCTTCCTTCCATTGACCCATGCTTCGTAGGACCGCGGTAACCAGCAACCAGTCGCCGCAGATACGGAAAGGGTCGATGTCAATTCTCCACGGTCTCCGTAATTGTAGTTTCCACGTCAGCGTGCCGTCCGCGCGAGGCTTCAATTTGGGGTGGGCCCGCCCCGTTTGCAGAGAAAGGAAATGCACGAGACTCGTCCTGTAGTCCCATACGATGAGCAGATCCTGGGTCGGGTCAACGACGAAGTTGCTGAAGGACACGTCGATGGGCATGAGACGGAACCGCTCCTTCTCGGGGACCGATTTTGCAAGAGACAGGATGCCGACGGCTTTGTGCTTATCCTCGGTGCATCCGACTAGTATGTCGTCAAAGACGCGCCATTCCGGATACTGCCACCGATGCTGCTTGAGGAGATGTTCGAAAGGCTTGAGGTCGACTTTCCGGCCTGGTCGTGGATTTGGGTCCCGGTAGATTCGTTGGTTCCGCCGAAAACGCTCGAGTGCGTCGACTACGTTGAGGCCTTTGCAATCGCGCTCGCCGTAGCCCGCGGCGCCAAGCTCGATGATGTACTGCAAGAGGGGAGTTTCGTCGACGATCGCTCGCATTCGCGTACATATCTGGCCAGTCTGACGTTAACGATCTCAACAAATACAAAAAAGCGCGGAAGGCTCACTCTGCGGGATCGCACCAGTGGAATATGTGGCAGACGAGCGAGGATATCAATGAGGAGTTCGGTCGAGAGATTCATGATGGAGCAAGGCATCGGCTTGTGCGATGTGTCGACTTCGACAACGGAAGTCTCCTGCGACTCAGACATGATCAGAACTACCCGGTCCACGGCAGACTTGATGAGCTATAGCGAGGTGTCCAGTTTGACGTGATGGTAAACACGAAGGCGGGTCACCTTAGAGTGCAAAGCTCAAAATTGATGGGTTTTAAGGTAGGGAGTAGAGGCAAAGATAGATGGACATGGAGGGAAGCAACGCGAGAGGCGCGTCAAGGCGCTAAGGAGCATCTTCGGCAAAATTATTAGTCGCGCTCGTTCAAGCAGAACGCGAGAAAAAGAGTACAAAAACAAGTATAATATCGAACCCCACTACACTATTATGCAAGTATAAGTACGACTACAAAAGACCACAACAATCCAAGACATCTTGCATTAAGGCGCGTGTTGGTTTCGTCGCGAGTGAATCGCGAGTACTTATCTCGAGGACCACGAAAAGGCCAGCGCCAGGACGACCGCCGCGCGACGAGCACAGACGACCGCCCTCCCCCGAGACCTCCCCAACTCCCGGCCCTCCTGTTCGTCGTCATGTCGCGTCTGCCTTGTCGTAAGTCGAAGTCGAGGTCGGACAGCACGAGCCACCACCACCTCTGCGACGACACCTCAGACGGCGACCAACGGGCCATGACCTCCCGCCGTCCACCGCCCTCAATGCCGCCGGGCTGCTAAAGTTACGAGGCGGCCGCCAAGCACGATGAGCCCGAGGTGAATGATCACAAGCGCCGTGTAGTCGGATCTGAAGGATGGAAGAGGCGGAGAGGTCAGCGTCGAGATCGTGCGCGGCAGGGAGGAGAGACTGCGTACCTTGATGAGAAACCGTTCCCTCTGACGTCCCCGACGACGACGGCAACGCAACCCGAGCAACCCACCGTAAGAACACGCGTCTCCGAGCCCCCCAACCATGGATATTGGCTGACGAGACGTCCGAGGGAGCGGGAGCCAACACGAGTGTGCGAGGCCGACGCCGCCGACGCCGTCCGTGGACGCCGTTGTCGTTCTCGTCGTCGTTCTTGTCGTCGAGTCGAAGGCGCTGAAGGAGAGTGGGAGAATTGTGAGTGGTTTACATGTATTTCTGAGGTTGTGTGATCTCGTGATCCTGTTGGTTGCTTTTGAACAAACGGCTGTCGATCGCGACGCGACGCGACGCGTTGGCGCTCATTCGACGGCGCTCATTCGAGGCGCATCAAGCGTCGGCGTCGAGTAGCCTCGTGCACACAGGACAGTAAAGAGGTAGGCGTCCGTGGCCATCCCGTAAATATTTAAAAAGTGCAGCCTCGCAGTATTCTCGACGTGCGAGTCATCTAAGAGGCTCGATGTCTGTGCCTAGCATCTGGCGAACCGCGTTCAGACCAGAGTCGAGTGCGCCTGGCAGCATAGCCGATAAAACAAAGAATCCAATCAGCTTCCTCACTCTCGCAGACGCAAACACCTACGCACCAGACATCCACGTGTGGTGATACGAGAGATGCTCGCCAGCGAAGAACACATTCCCCTCCGGTTGCCTCGCGGCGCAAAAGTGCGCAGCAAACTGGCCCGGGAGGAACATCGCGTCACCCGTCGCGCTCTCTGCGGCCCACACCGCGTCGGCCGTCTCCATGAGCAGCGCGTGCACGTTAATTGGGTTGCCGTGCCTGTCGTGCTTGCCGGTGTACAGCTGGGCGAGGCAGTCGAGCGCAAGGGCGCGCCGCTCGTGAGGTGTGAGCGGGAGCCAGGTGTGTGCGTCCGTCATCCTGCTCTCACGATATCATGTAGTAAGAATCTCGAGTGTCATGGGAAGGAGACGACGACGGACCATGCATATACCAGCAGAACTCCTGGCCAATCCTCCCCAATCCCGTTCGACGGGTACACGACCCAGCGGATGGGCAAGTCCGTCGCGCTCTGCCCGCCCTGGCTCTCAAACCGCCTGTCACGCGCGTCCAGCTGCTCCCAGAACCGCGTCTTGAACCGCAACCCCATTTTGTAGAGCGCTTCAAAATGCAGCGAGCGGATGGCACCTTCCTTTGCGGGGCTCCAACGTGGGCGGTCGACGAGGGTCTTGAGCGCGGCGGGCGGGAGCGCCAGGACAACGCGGTCGAATGTCGCATGCGTCGGGCCGTTATGTCTTGTTGCTGTTATTCGTACGCCCTGACGCCCTTCGTCGCCATTGTGTTCGAGGACGTCCAACCCAGTAACACGCGCACCGTACGTGATATTCTCGTACCCAACAAGGTGCGCCATCGCCTCCGGCAATCGACTCATCCCGCCGTCCACCGTCCACCACTCTTTCACCCCAAAGTCCATGTGCTGCATCACCAGCTCTGGCACGCCCAGCGCGAATTGGTTCGTCTGCGACGTGACGGTCTCGAGGAAGTCGATCACGCTGTGCGGCCAGCGTAGGACGGTGGTGAGGTACGCGCGGAAAGAGAAGGCGGGTGTGTCGTATTGGGAGACGATTTTCCAGAAGGCTGATTCGAAATTGGCGGACGGTGCGAGGGAGCGGGTCATGGGCTCGAGCGCTTCCTGCATGAGCGAGTGCGCCGACCTGTGCGCGTACGACGGCGGCACGTCCCAGCCGACGTCCGCAGGCATCGTCTTCCCAGGATCACGCCCGTCCGCCGTCCGCCCATTCACAAACACCACGTTTCCCGGCGCGTTCAAGTGATACGGCACCAACTTCACCCTCTTTTCCTCTGGTATTCGCAGGTGCGTGTTCACAAAATCCACGAGGTCGAACACGATCCGATGGAACGGCGAGTTTGGAATGCGCATCGCGCCGGCCTCGAAGTACTGGTCGCGCTCCTGAGAGAAGTAGTGCGTGCGCACACGCCCGCCGACGCGCCCGCCGGCCTCAAAGACGTGTGCATCGTGGCCTGCACGGCGCAAGAGTAGCGCGGCGTACAGGCCCGCGAGCCCACCGCCGACGATGCCTACACGTAGAGGGCGGGCGGGTAGATTATGCGAACGCAAAGCTGCGCGAACGGTGAGCATCTCGCAGGTTTCACAGTCGGTTTGGATGAGGACGAACCGGCTGGGAGTGTCGTTGGAGTCATTTCAGGAACGTGTTGAGGCAGCCGATACTGATTTTGCTAGCCTTTTGACCTCCCGCCACTTCGGGGACGAGAATGCAGTCGGGGCACCACCGTCCGGGGCGTCCTGATGCACACAGGGAAGCTCGCTGTTGTTATGTGCGATGTAAAATGCGACAGAAGAAGGTCAGAGAGTACAGCGAGCACTGTCTGGAGTACTTGGTCTGCAGCTTCAAATCGACCAAATAGTCAGGCCGATCTGTCGACACTCGGAGGCCATAGCTTTCGTGAACTGCGGCTGTAAACATCTTCAGGGTACACCGTATAGTCGGTTGGTGTCGGTCACTGTGTACATGATTTAGTGCAATTAGTCTCGTGTATGCAATCACTGTACGCTTACTAGCAGAACCAACGCGCTCCGAAACGGTCAACTCAGCATAAAGCGCGTATCCCTACAATGATGAGTCCCTCAAATCAACGTTCTAAACGTACCGCTGGGTCGCTTGAACTGTTGGACTGCTGCCCAGGTGGTACGTAGTCGGAATCACTTGGGGAGTATCACACAAGCCACGATACGGAGAGTTGAGTGGTATTATTCCAAACTCGAAACTATTATCCAATGAATGGAGATTAAGCAACATGTACAGAAAGCGAACTCTAGCGCACCACCGGAGCACACAAATAATCCTTTCGCAGCTCTTCACGGCTATGGTGACTTGCCGTTCTCCTGTGTTGGCGGTGGCGTAGCCACAGGTCCCTCCGGCTGCTTTGGCACTGGCGGTTCTGGTACTGCTTCCGACTCCGCCGCTTTTGTCTCGGCCTCTATCCGTTCCCGCGCTCGGAACACCTTAGACTGAAGATAATGAGAGTATGGCGGCGGCGAGGCTTTCTTGGCACTAGCTGCGTGTGATTTCGCGGGAGCAGCTGGCGGCGCGTTCGCTTTGAACATATGCTCGTAATGCTAAAAGCGCGAGTCTTAGTCCACGCAGTCAGCATTCGCACAAGCATCGCGCGCACCTGAAGAATCCGTTCCATTGGGTCCTCTTTTTGTACGTTCAGGATGAGCCGGGCCTCATCGAGAGTCATGCGGTACTGGAGAGAGAGCCGGTCGGTGAGAGAGCCGGAGGTGGCGCCTCGGAGGCCCGTCACGTCGCTGCCCATGACGCCTTCTGGTCTGTGCTTCGCATCTGCACGCAGACGCGACATGGCCATCAGCACCAAAGCCTAGGAAAATCCAAGAACGGAGCACGCACTCTGAACAGCCTGCCGCCCTGCCGCGAGGAACGCTTTGCCCAATATTTGTGCGCCGGCGATGACAATTTGTACGACTACTTTTGGAGATGACTGTGTGATGGTCAGTAATTGTTTCCGCGCATTTCGAGTGGCGTACCATTACGAGCCAGCGAAAGGTCGGGAGGGAAGGAGGCGGTCGGTGAGCAAGATGCGGGGTGTGGACGCGGCCGGCGAAAGTGACGCGCCCAAATTGATCATCGTGGGAAGCAGATCATTTTTCGATTCTTTCCGCCACCACCGACTTCAACCTCATTTCGTGCCATTGACTGGGCTTAGGCTTGGATTCTGCACATTATTATCTCGACGGCTATTGACTTCGGCACATCGCGTACACCATGACTTCAGAGCTGAAGACGAAAAAGCGCAAGCACGTAGAGGCGCAAGAAGAACCGTCCTCAAAACGCTCGAAGACGGACAAGGCGGGGAAGGAGAAGGTAGCGAAGGAGAAAAGCAAGCTCAAGACGAAGTTGAAAGAGGCTGTGAAGGACAAGGGCAAGGCGAGAGCAGATGGAGAGTTCACCGTCGTGAAAGCGTCGCTGTCTCTCTCGATTCCGCCAGTGTTCGCAAATAACCTGCGAGCCGGTGCAGAAGAAATGTTGGACTCGATGGTAATGAGGTATGTCATCTTTATCACACACCCTGTGAAATGGTGAGTGAAATACCATACACCTTACAGATATATACCCGCGTTACAGGGAGTGGTCCTCGCGCACGACAACTTGCAGTTCCTCGACTCAAGCGCGACCGTGAAAGCGGATTGTCCGTTTGCTAATTGTCGTGTCGCGTTTGACGCTACGGTTTGGAGTCCACAGATTGGTGTTCGGCTTGGTACGCACTCTTACCTGTACATGCCCTGAGCCAAGTACCGATACTTCCTCTATTTCTAGTGGGCAGGGTGAACCTATGCTCGCCCGACCATGTCTCTTTACTCGTACACCGGACATTCAACGTCTCCATTCCCCGCCATCATATACCCTCGGAGAGCTGGGAATTTGAGTACGGTCCTGCGGAAAATGACCCCGAGTTTGGTGCCATGACCACTGCCGATGATGAGAATGACGACGCGGAAGGTGTTCAAATGGAGGATAGCGGGAGGTGGGTGCACAAGCTCACCGGCGAGAAGCTCGGAGGCCCAGACGGCACACTAGAGTTCACTGTCATCGGGTATGTGCTATACATTGATTGCGCCACAGCACCGAACTCACATTTGTTCGCGTCGTGGTATAGACTCACTATCGCGAATCAAATGCTCTCATTAGTGGGATCCGTTCAACCAGACCCATTCTCTCCAGAGCACGTTCCAGACCACTCTATCATTTCGACCACCGTGTCCTCTTCGCAACGGCGACAACGCGTCACTGCACCAGTGGCGGAGGATATCGTTGTCCTGGATGCCGAAGAAAACAACAACCCAGATGATGAGGACGTCGATGACGATGAGAGCGACGCATTCGGCACGCTTGGGAAAATGGGTGACGAGGCCGCCGCGAAGGAAGCGGCAGAGAAAGAGGCTGCCCGAAAAGCGCAAGAGGCGGTAGAAAAGAAGGAGCGCAAGCGAAAACGCAAAGAGGAAAAGGCCGCTGCGAAATCCGCTGGTGGCGATGAGGGGCAGGAGAAGAACAAGAAGCGGAAAAAGACAAGTCAATTGTCCATACTTTCGTGATATTCCATGATTATTCTCGCTGATTGCACGAGTGGAAGCGACAGCAATCACAGGTCTTACTTCACTTTTCCCAAACTTTGCCGATGAATGAGACTGCAGGATCTGCAAGTATATACACATAAGACCACTATGCCATTGGAGCCTGCAATATTACGGAATCGACGACAAATACGATGCAACTCTTGACACCTCAGCATCCCGCACTCGCGCACCAGACTTGCTCGGCAGAGTGGCTAACGGCCTCTGCACTGGAGGCCACTGCGCTTGCGGCATCCTGGGCGAGCTGCCCTGTGGCCACAACCCCGTTTTTGATATTGTTGTAGATCTGTTTGGGGAAATATGTGGCGACGTTTTTGAGCATCTGGGTGTTGGTATCGAAGTTGTCCTTCGCTTCATCGTACAGGTCGGTGAAGATGTTGCGGGTAACGAAAGGCAGATCGTGCCCCCCAAATGGCAGGCTGGGATCAGTGTCCCGTGCGACCAAAAAGGTCGTTGATGGTCCTACTTGGCGGATTTGTTCAAACTGAGGTGACAGTGACGAGGGGCTGGTGCGAGATCACATACCAAATAGTAGCGGTGCCGCATTGACACTAGTGCCGACGGCAATGGCAGCAGAAATAGCGAGTGCACGGAAGGCGACCATGATGAGCGAGAGGTGCTAGTATCGTAGTGATAGAGCGGTCTGCGCTTGGATAGATGGAAGTCGTACAGGCATCGAAATATTCGACCAATTTATATATTCATCGGCCCTGGCCTCGATGTGGGAGCAACATCGCCATCCGATGGAGCAGAAAGGGCGGGACACGATTATCGCGCACGGATGTGCCGCATAAAGACACCCGCCTTGCGGCTGGTTGCGCCACACGTCCGCGATCATAATGCCGCGGCACAGCATAACAGCTACAGGGAACGAAACCGTGGGTATTCCGATGGGAGGATATCTCAATAATGAATCCACGATATGTACTTAGATAGAAGATCAACGGTAGGTACGAATACGAAGTTCTACCGGCGCGGGCAAGGAAGGTTGACTGAACAAGCTTCAGTTTGCAGTTGCCTACAAGTATTACCCTGTCAGATTCTGGCGTTCTCTTGTCGCTCAATATCGTCTCAACTTGCAAACGAGGACGATGACGGTTTAGAAGAGGTGCCGGACGGGCAGGGAGAAACCAGAACCATGATGAGGATGAGACGCACTGGACTAGCGGGAAGCCTGAGAGACGTCCGACACCCGCTTGCGACGACCAAATCCGACGGAGTACTCCTTGTCTAAACTTTTTCTGGAAGTAGGCTTGAATAAATACCGTCTACGTAGCGTGGTTTATTGCTGTAGGCTTTAGAAACAGTCTTTAACTTCCAATCAACATGCCCTGCACGTTCGCCGCGCGCTAAAATGTGCGAGCAGGCACGTATAAGCGCTCAAGCGCCCTTTCGGCGAGGTCAAGTCGTCCCTCGTGTTGTGGTCATCCCTCGACCATGTCTTGAAGTGACCTGGCTGTACTCTTCTTACCTCATGTCGTTTGCTGTGAAGACGCTGAAAAACTCACTGTCAGCGTTGTCGCTCAGCCGACATGAGCAAGTCGCCCTCGACCGATATGACATCGTTCGAAAGTTCTTCCTCCGGCAGGCGTCCACACGACCACCCGTGAAGCTCCCGGCACTCCGAATACCCTCAACCTTCCATCGAGTACCGCCAATTTCGAACAGGCTTTATCCTACGCTGGGAATAAGATGGCAGGACAGGCAACAGGTGCGGAGTTTTCACAGTGGGCGGAGGGCGGAAGACGAGCAAGAGAACAACACACCAGGTCGTGGCTCTTCAACACCAGAATGGCAAAGCAGCAACGCAGATGCGTCAAAAGCGCCGTCGCGCAATCCTCCACCCCCCTTGCAGCTCGATAACTACTCTACATTCTTCCGCCGGCTCGCGTTGCGGCTACCCCACCTGTCGAGACCAACTCGGGACGATTTCCTGAACGCTGCTAGTGGCTTCTGGCAGCGTCTTCGAGTGAGATTCAAGTGGTTGACTATCCGTTCTTTCCGAAAATACAATGCGGACGACATCTCCGCGTTTATTTCGTGGTTCATCATGAGCCAAACGTTGTGGCTGTTTGTGGGGACGTACGTGAAACCCCTGTCACGGCGTGTTTATTCACTCATATTTACCGGATAGCACAACTTTCTTCTCAGTAATATTCGCTACTTTGAATAGTCTCCGAATGCAAGGTACGCTTCTCCTCGTATCACGCCGCAAGCCGACCTCATCGTCCCCCGCCTGAACAGAGAGTGTGGCACGCGCTATCAGCAACTACCTCACTTCTGAGACCGGGATCACCATTTTCTTCGAGTCAGCTATCGTGCCGAAATGGAAGGATTCGCGTATCTCGTTCAAGAACGTGTACATCACGCGGAGACCGGATGCCAGCACGCGTGCTTTGGCGGACAAAGCATCCGGGCACGATGTTGCGCGCGGATACGACGTCAGTAACCACCCAGCGAATCATCAGATACCGGAGGAGGAAGACGAAGTTCAGCAAGACCTCCACGAGCAAGATTTCAACTACTCTATGTTCGACCTCACGGTGGACTCAATTGATGTGACCTTGTCTCTGGCTCGCTGGTTTGACGGGAAGGGCTTGGTGTCCGATGCGGTGGTAAAGGGCGTGCGGGGCGTGCTAGGTACGTAAAGTGCTCCAGGCGATATCAATAGTCTGATTGTACCCCAGACCGACGCTCCGTAACGTGGGACCCTGACCATCCCCTGGACCCTGCATTATTTCGAGCTGTTGCGCAGCCCGGAGATTTTGAATTGGAGTCGCTTCAGCTCGAAGACGTGTTGATTACCGTCTATCAGCCCGGGAACTTTCGCCCATACACGGCGTCCATATTCCGCGCAGACATCAAGACGTTCAGGAAGCAATGGATATTCTACGACTTCTTATCTGCGGAGAACGTGGTCGGGCAGTTCGATAATTGCCTCTTCAGCCTCCACAAGCCTCAAAGTATCGGACGGACTACAGAGCAAGATCTCAAAGATGGGCAATGGGCACGGATGGTGAATTCTACATGTCTCATGACGAGGGTGTTGCGTACTGATTTACGACTTCTAGTCCCGTTTCCGCATTGATGGCGTCAATGTCGATCACCTGCAGGCAATGACTACGCAGGAAGGACCCATCTCGTGGATAACGTCAGGCAAAGTTGATGCGGTCCTGGACATCAAGTTTCCCCGCGATCCCACGGAAGACTTGCCATTGAACGCGTTAATTGGCGAAATTGCGGATGCTATCACGACCGCTACTTCCGCCGTCGCAGAACGCATTCCAGGGCAGCGCGAGCTAGCGAAGCCCCCTCTGAGTGCGCCATCGGACCAAGCGGATGACGAGCGCGGGGAGAACGACCCTCTCAGAGTCGTTATTGACATCGATCTGAGGTTCCGCGATCTGAAGGCCGCTGTCCCCATCTTCACACATGACTTGTCATACACGAACAACGCGCTCATTCGACCCATAGTCGCATTCATGAAGCGAGTATTTTTCCTGAAATGTATCTCTCTCGTATTGACCCTTGACAGTAGTGCTAACCGAACATTGGTGCCCATTCATTGCCGAGTGGTCAAAGATCTCAGCGACTTCGATGGGGCTTGGACGGTACGTGTGCCTGTGCAGTTCTACATTTCTACCATACTCATGCCCTCCTCGTGCTGTCCAGATGTGGGAAAGTAAGTTCCTGTCGAAAACGTTGAGGGGTCGTTCCCGCACTGATCAACCTTATCACTCCCAGCCGGTCTCATGGATGTGATCGCTGTGAAGGTGCGCATCTGCGGCCGTTGTGTGGCGAACGTGCCCTCACGCCACGCCGCTTCGTCTCGCTCACATCAATGATCACAGATTTACGAGGCCATGGCATATCATGTCACGCAAGCTAACTTCAATCGTCGAATCAAAGTCGTCAGCGCGTGGAGCCTGCAGATGACCGCTAGTGCCATCTTGACGGCCCTGAGGTCCATTATCGACCCCATGGCTTCCCACTTACGAGAGATTTACGCGGACGGCTTTCCGTACGAGGTCGTCTTCCCTGTCGGCGTAATTCCAAACACCGCACCATGACATCTCGTCGCGACCGTGACCACCTGTCTGCAATCTCGGCACACATCACGACCGTCCTATGGATGTCAAAAGTAACATAGCCTAGGGTCTTAGCCGCAAGGGACGATGGAATGACAATCTTCTCCCGCCGTGTAGTACAGTTCGTGTTCACCGCCGCCGCCACATGGCGGTTTTACACGTCATTCGCAGCATACATACCAGCTTGCGATATTCCCTGACCTCGGTTTGTGTGGTCCTTAGTGTTTCAGGATATGCTCCGGAGATATGGCTGGCTCGCGAAGCGGGAAAAGCGGTCAGTACTATGCTGCCGTCTTTACAGAATTTCCAGGCTTACTCGTTCATAGACAGGTCTCGGCCTGCAGGGTGCAATACACGCTACTTTCGGACCACGCACGCCCTATGTCAGCTGAAGAAATACATTCTATACACAGCTTGCCCTCTGATGGGGCACCATGATACTGCAGGATACAAGACACATCGCGTTCTGCCGACATAATCATGCAGGTTTTCGGGAGATTTCTAGCGCGTTCTGAAGGTGCACTCGGTTTTCTATCTGCCCGTTGACTATGTGCATCGTCCTATCAGTATTGAGCATGTTGCTTGCCTCGGGTTCGCCGTCAGCTGGCCTTACTAGAGAAATTCTATCGTTATTCCGGGTACGTCTATTTCTTCCCTCCTCGACGCCGCAAACTAATGTTGCTGCAGGGTGGTTCTGTGTGCGCCTGGCACACGAGGCTGTTCGAGCCACGCCCTTGTTGATGTTCCACTTTCGAAGCGACCCTTCTCGCGCCTCCACGGAGGCCGCCTGTGTAATCACGCTCACTTGCGCAGCAGCTGGCGCCGCCATACGACGCTTCAGTCGTCGCCCGTGTCCTCTGCGGCGTAAACTGCTATCCAGGTGGCGCATCTAGCAATATTTTGACGTGCTATGCATGCCCGTCGCCCAGGACAATGCATACTTCCCGCCGGTACTACTGGCTTCTGTCCATGAGCTTCTCCACTGCGAGATACTGTACTTACCCCACCAGCGCATCTCGGCTGCACTTTAGCCCCCGAAATGAATGGAATTCGACCCCTCTATTCGGCACACGCTCTGTTCGTCAGGGCCATCGCTAGTGAGAAGAAGCCATCCCTGCAACACCATCCGAGCTTACTGCACTATGCAGACGAGAGTCGTTTGTGCTCGAGCTTGGCGGTCTCGACGAATTGCTTTGTATCAGAGACGACTAAATGGTATCATCCTTGCTAGCTCTCCGATCAGCCACGAATCTCTACCCCAAAATAAAATGTGTTGAACGGTACGCTAAAGCCTATCATATCAGTTCATTCTGCCCGATGACGCATCTCAGTCTTGTTACAGTCGCTGGAGATTTTCCCTGTAAGGACTAGGCAGCCCGATTCCCCTTCTCAGTCAATAAAGTTCTCATCATAACGCACACAGGTCGCAACATGCACGTACTAGGTATCAGTTGTCAATTGTCACCAGCTGCGTATTACATATTCACAGAGCGTCACATGAATCTAGTAGGTGAATTTGGAGCTCCGTTCGGGGCAGTGACCAGCGAGTGCTCATTATTGTACTTCCCAGATTCAGAGCGCTACTAGCGGGAGTTTAGTTCGTGTGTTTCGAGCTCCGTTCGGGGGGCAGCGACAAAAACAACTCGTGGTGCAACACGCGTGTGCGTATGGCTGCCACGCGTTGAAATGGCGCATACTTTAGCAGGACGACATTCTCAGCGGTCGCCGCTTTGCCATACATTCTATCAGGTGCGGGATATCATATGGTGTTTCGTGTCATTCGACGCGCGAAGGCACCTAACTTCATGCTGACCTTTGCTTGCTCCGCACAAAATCCAAGCGAGATGAATGTCGCGCCGAGTTGGAGACCAGGAGGACGCGATGGCTGTGGCTCCACCGGATGCGTTGCGGAAGCAGCCAGCACATGAGGCCGCTCACGTTGGCACGTCCGCACCATTCTCTCATCTGCAGTCGAGATTCAAGAGAATAAATAGAACCGCATCGACGGCGATTGCACGTTCAGAGTGCGTTTGGCACGTTGCCATTACGTGTAACCGGTGGCTGTTGGGCCCATGTGGGGTGGCGCGATCGTAAGTAATTCAGATGCCAGTCCTCACTCACGACTCACGACTCCCCTATCGTGATAAGCTTGAGATTGGCTTCCTGGATGTGCATCACCCACGGGAAGGAGGAAGGATTGACCAGAATCAGGGATCAGACGCCTCGGCCCTGTTGTCGTGCTCTATAGAGTACACGGACGCAGGGGACTTTGCAGCGCAGGCATGCACAGTGCAACGAGGACACTGGGGACGGAGATTTCTCTCATAAAGCGGTGGATATGTCGCCGTAGGACGGGGAGCCTACCCTGCCATACTCATACTTCATCATACCACTTCACACACCATGAGTGTTGCACTGCCATCTCCGAGTCCGACATCTGGAGCCGCTGCTTCTGACGAGCTGGTCACTCTGGTATGGGACTTCTCCTTCACCCGGATGATGTGGAGTGAGTACCTCACATACGACGAACGATGCGTTTTTTTTCTGACACTTATGGGCCGATAGCTGCGTCCTATGTCCTTCTAGTTTACGATTGGCGTAAGTCACCAACCTCCCATGTATTCTCGATGCTGAACTGAACGCCGGATAGTCCTCATCTTCGATGACGAGGTCAGCGACGATCTTCGACATTTGGCTTTTAGTGTGACCACTCATCTCTCGCCAGGTAGAGTTCATGTGGAAGAAGCCACCTTCCAAGCGTATACGCTTCCTTTTCTTCGTGGTATGTCGCCCGCATAATCCTCGCAGCTACTAAGCTGACCTACTGTCGTCGGGTGTAGAGCCGGTATTGGCCGTAAGCTCATAAGCATATATCGGCTTCGCATCTCTGCTGACTATATGGTCATTAGCATGGCGTATCTACCGTGAGTGATATCTCTGACGTGTTGGGTCGTGAGGCTGACCATTTCTCTAGTTTTAATTTTACGAGTATGTTCCCGAGCTTTGTCATTAGCGGCAGCTGGACCTGAATCTTCGTGTAGGCTATAACGTCAATACAGTGACAACAACTGTAAGTGACTATGGTCTCATTGCCGACGAATGCGCTGAGCTTTGCGTCTAGATGTACGCTTTACTCTCTGTCAAGTTCTGCCGCGCTTTTCACCGATCATCTATCGCATCAGGTGTCGGGTTTCTTACGACTGGTTCATATGGGGAACTCTGATCTCGCAAGTGGCGGTCATGAGTACGTCTCAAAGCGTTCAACCGGATTGCCCTTGCTAACCCACATCAAGCCATCTTCATCATTCGCCTCAATGCTATGTACCGCAGGAAAGAATTGCTCATATTCATGGTCACTGCACAAGTCGTCTTACTATCCACCCAATTCGTCCTCTCGGTATTGTTTTCATCTACTGCGAAGCGTGAGTGCAACGATCGCTACGCGCTTTCCGATTGACCTGGCTGTATAGTGACACCGGCGTCCAACAAGCTTCTGGGATGCGTTCCGGGTCATTGGCCCATCCAGCCTTGGGTATATTGGATACCGGCGAGCTCCCTCGAATATGGTCTCATCGTCTTGGGTTTCTACGGGTTTATCCGGAGCTGGTGGATAGGAGAGCAAGAAAAACGACCACAACTTCTCAATATCCTCTACCGCGACTCGAAACTCCACTTCGGGTGCATGTTCGTGATTCTCATCAGCAACGTCGTTTTGTTTGCTGCAGGACAGGTACGTCTGCTAATTCCATCCAGAATGAATTTATTCCCACAAACATCCAAGGAGACGTTGTGGCCGTCGTTGTCGGAGTGAGCTCTCTTCTTCAATATGGGGATCTCACTGACTTTCGGTGAACCAGATTGATCCCTGTCTTCCACTCCATCATTGGATGTCGGATGCTGGTAAGTGTACATGTTACTTCCATTTACCACGGTGCCTGATGTCCTCTCCGCTTCTCGTACAGATCAACATTCGTAAAGAACATGAGTACTGGAGAGCTGAGCCAGGGCGAAACGAAACCAGCGCAATGATGTCCGCCGTAATGCGACGGATGCCAAAGCTAGAAATTGCGTCGACGCACTGTGCAGAAGAAGGGGAGCCTGCAGCTGCGGATGCAGGCGCAAATACAGATGCAGACGCAAATACAGATGCCATACAAAATTGCTGATAGGACGAGCAGATGCTCGCGAGGACTTACCCCAACAGAAAACGTGACTCTTTTTGCTTGGTTCTACAAAACTAGAATATTCATAGCTAGATTGTGAACTGTATTAATGGCTTGGCATTTCTGGTTTATGCATATTCTCTTCTGTTCTCGAGGCGTGAATTGTTCTCGAACGTGCGAGCGCGGTCTACGGGGTCCGGCACCGATATGACGGCTGCGGAAGCGCCCATCGTGATCAAGGTTCCAAGCCTGTGCCTAGTCTCTCTCTCCGCAACGACCACCATCTCCTCCTCATCCTTGACCATGGCGAGCAACTATACCACAGCACCGCCCTCGTACCCGGGCCCAACCAATAAGCTTAGCACTGTTCCCCCCGAAGAAGAGGCATCGCAGCCTCTCCTCGGTCGCGCAGCAACACCAGGACCAAGCTCGGGAGCGTATTTTGACCAGCCAGAAGCTGGTGACCTCCCGGACGATTTCAAAGTTAGCCACATCTCAAATCGCTCTGGATAATACTTACTCTTCTCTTCAGTACGGAACGACCGTCTCAGAGTGTTCGCCTGAGATCAGGAACGCATTTGTTCGGAAGGTTTACAGCATTCTATGTGAGTCCGCAGTATAGCGATGTTGTACGTAGTTTGATTCTGATAACACACCGCATTCAGTCTTGCAAATCGTAAGCAGTCATCTTGAGAGCGGCCGGCTGTCGCTCACCATCGTTGTCAGCTTGCTACATGTATCGTCGGCGGAGCGATTTCGCAGTCCCAGAATGCGATTTTCTGGGTACAGCAGCAGTACGTCTAATGTCTAGCTCAAACACATCCATACCATTCACCATTATATCCGCACAGCCCTTGGTCCTTGTACACCCCCTTATTCGGTACCCTCATCAACCTCGGGCTGCTCTATTGGAAGCGCCACAGCCATCCTCTGAACTTCGTTCTTTTGTCGACGTTCACGCTCATGGAGGCCTTCACCCTTGGCGTGCTTGTTGCGTTCTTCGACAATATTATCGTGTTGCAGGCCCTGTACGTCCCTCTCCGGCCTCGTTGCTGGCAATGCTAAATGCGCAATGACTTATAGATTGATCACGCTTGGCGTCTTCCTCGGTCTCACGTTGTTCACTTTTCAGTCGAAGGTATGGATTCCAGCTGTTGGCTGCTTGGTATCCCATACTCACCTCTTTCGCGTAGTATGACTTCTCCGGCATGGGTCCGTGGCTCTTTGGCGGCCTGGTCGCTTTAAGTACGTTCTCGCTATCCGCTCCCTCGAATTTTGACACTGACACCTTCCGCCTAGTGATGACTGGCCTTGTTGGGATCTTTATTCCATTTGGCAAAACCATGGACCTACTCTTCGCTATCGGCGGCACTCTGCTGTTCAGTGGCTACATCGTTTACGATACCTACACCATCAACCGCAGGTTGTCGCCAGACGAGTACATCATGGGCGCCATCAGCCTTTACCTCGAGTATGTGTCTCTCGGACTATGTTGCCATGTGCGGTGCCTGACCAATCTTCTTTCTATTTGCGTTATACAGCTTCATCAATCTTTGTGAGTCATAAATCCTGAAGTTTTGAAGGTCGACACTGAGCCAAATTTCTCGTTTTTAGTCATCAGCATCCTCCGCCTCCTCAACAACGTCCAGGAGAACTGATTCGAAAAGGTCGCTTCAATAGGTCACTCTCCAGCCATCGACGCGTACTCGAATATATGGCCTAGTCCACGGACTCATTCTCGATCGTCGATCATAGTCCTACCTCCTGCCATCGCACCTCCGCTCCACGCTCCGTTCAACATGCTTTGTTGTCGTCATCTTGTACAATACTGCTTATTGGTTATGCTTTGCCCGAGTTTATATCCCATGCGAGGTTAGTGTGCTCAGCAATGTGTCGCGAAATGCCGCCTTTGCTCTTCAAAGCTCACAGATATTCCCTAATCCTCCTCTCCTCCCTTGAATTCTTTGAGCGTGTTGTCCGTACAATTTTGGTCTGCGCCATAGCCTATAGCTCCCGACAGTGAGTCACATCTCGTTGTGGTAAGTCGACACCTATCCGCCATCAACACGAGTTTCGCCATGGGACAATAGGATCATCAACCTCGCGGTCCCGAGCTATGCGCGTACGTATGCTATTGCGGAAAACCTGACTCGTCCTGGGATAGCCGGTCTATCGAGCCCCTATTTATACGGTCAACTCCTGAGCCTGATCCCCTACCTCATTGCTTCGCTCCTCCGTTATTCCTTTGCCAACTATCACCTCTGTGATTCCTTTGCCAACTGTCGCGTATTCAGAGAACCATGACTGCCTCAAACGATCACCTGCAAGCCCTCAAATCTGCTCTGACCACCACGACCGTGCCATGCTCGAGTGGCACGTTTGGTGTATCTGAAGACGATCTCATCCTGTACTATGGCCCGGCAAAGGAAGGCCAGACAGCCAGGTGAGCAGGATTCATGCCCATCGTACACAGCTGTGCAGCGCTGAACTACCTTGATGGCAGCGTCCTCAACTTTTGCAACCTAAAGGAAGGAGACTTGCAGCACCTATCTGAGGCGTGTGATGTGGCGACATTCGGCGTCAATCAAAAGGACGTCTTAGACGAAACCTATCGCAAGGCTGGCAAACTCGACGCGTCCTCTTTCGCACCAAAGTTCCATCCTGAGGGGTCCGGTCTTATGGATTCTGTCAGCGGCTTCCTCTTGGAGGGCCACGTTGATGAGTCCGTCCGCGTGGAGCTGTATAAGCTCAACGTGTATGGTATGTCGCCTTCAATATGTGGCTTGTCACCACCTGTGCTCACAGAACTTCATTTCAGGGCCCGGCTCTTTCTTCAAGGCTCACAAGGATACTCCACGCGGCGACGACATGTTCGGGTCGCTAGTCGTCGTGTACCCAACCCCCCACGAGGGCGGTGCTCTGCTCTTCCGCCATGGCGACCTAGAATATAAGTTTGACTCTGCCAAAGCTGTCACCGACGCTACCGCTCCTTCCATCGCGTTTGCTGTGTTCTACAGCGACGTAGAGCATGAAGTCACACCCGTCACGTCCGGATACCGCGTCACGCTCACGTACAACCTCTATTACACCCAGAAGCCGCAAGCATCCCTCGCATACACCGCCGGTGGGCTCGAATACGCGTTCCGATCTGCGCTCGAAGCATTGATGGAGGACCCAGACTATCTCCCGGAGGACAGCTTGATTGGCTTCGGACTGCGCCATGAGTACCCGATTGATACCCGGGGGTCGTCCTCTCGGGGCTTCAAGTCGCTCAGCCACCTGGAGGCGTCCTTGAAAGGCAGCGACGCGGTCGTTTTGGCGGTCTGCAAGGCCCTCGGATTGCGGGCCAAGCTGCGGATGGTTTACAGCTGCGACGGGACGCTCGTGCTGTGCCCCGGCGTGCTGCGCCCCGTCACAGAATATGGCGACGAGCAAGACGCATGGGAGACACTGGTGGAGATGGGCGGCACGAGGCTGCGACGCTCAGACGACGACGACGAGGAAGAATACCAAGACGACTCCGAGTTCGTGCATTGGGTGACCGACATGGTTCCCAGCTACGTCACGAGGAGCAAGGTGCCCGTGCTTGTCTATGGCAACGAGGCGTCCGTCAGTTGGGCATACGGCCATATCTGTCTCATCGTCACCTTGAAGTCGAAGCCGAAGCCTGAGAAACAGGAGGAAGTCAAGGCTAAGAAGACGCGTGGCAAGAAAACGGTGGAACCGACGACCGTGAAGACGCGGAGTGCTAAGAAGTAGGCTCAACCTACAATGGCCTAAGCGGTGCAAAGAAGCCGTGCTGATATGCTGCCTGGTTCACGATGCGCTTGACTGTTGATCGAAAGTGGTGGGTCGAAGGGAGCGATCACTTGTCAGTGGAGGATTTGTATAGTGTGTAAGGAGCGCTCTTCGCTAGGATTCGCCTCTCTGGCCAGTATCTTGCTATCCGCGGTGCGTCTTGTGAAGCCTAAGGTACGTGCAAAATTAGTTGCATCGCAGACTATGCGAACACGCTTGAATCTGAGAGATAAAAATACATTGCCACGAGCTGGTGGTGAGGAGAGAACTGCTACGC
The DNA here is from genome assembly GCA_001969225.1 of Ceriporiopsis andreanae CBS 279.92. Taxonomy (NCBI): domain Eukaryota; kingdom Fungi; phylum Basidiomycota; class Agaricomycetes; order Polyporales; family Meruliaceae; genus Ceriporiopsis; species Ceriporiopsis andreanae. The sequence continues at coordinate 16,234 of ALYI01003791.1, read as the reverse complement.
AAAGACGTCAACGAGGAAAGGCGTGAACCGAGGGAAGAGGACGGCGCAGTACAGGTGAACGGTATCGTCATCATGCATCATTCGTGGCACGCCAGAAAGTCGGTTCGAGATTGAATTTCAAGTGTATGCGGCGAACAACGCTGAGGTGAGCAGGCTGGTCTGAACGCGCTGCAGCCGGCCGTCGCGCTCTAGCGACGCGAAGAGCATGTTGCGCGCGACTTCGTCGGAGGCAAGCGCGCGCAGGTAGGTAGTGTTCACGCCGGCATCGAGCAGGACGGGGATAAGCTCGGGTTGCGGTGGGTTCATGGAGCGCAGGAAGTGCTCGACGGTTGGGTCAGGGTCGGACGCGGGCTGGACGATAGTAGTTGTATCGTCCTGTGGAGAATTAGAGTGCACGAGTCAGCAAGGCTTCGGGCTATCGGAAAATAAAGTACGTACGACTCGTGGCGCATGCACTGCGGGGCTCTCGGTGCCCCGTGGCTTGCATAGGTCCTGAACCTTCAAGTTGCGAGCAGTCATGCTCCTGGTGACGCGCGTCGGTTCGGATACTGAGACGCTCGGACTCTTACGCTTGAAGCTCAAGGATGGCGTGGACGACGACGAGAGTCGTCTTGTTAATCTCACGGGGCTTCGCGGCTACCTAGTGCCTCAGCCGAAATTCTAACCGTCAACAATCATGTCAAGAGTAAACTTACAACTTGGGTTGCATAGATTCTCCCGCTCCTGCCACGGCCCGGTCCGTATCGCCCGTACTTCGCCCAGTTGACAGTCCCAGAGAGGTACAATCGCGCGTAGGCAAGTGCGGGCCACGCGTCACGATACTGGTGCATTGCCGGCATGAGTGATGCAGCGACAACATACGCCTCGTAACGGTCAGTGGTCTGCTGCTCCAACGGTTTGAAGCGATCGAGGTGCTGTTGTGCCGCATCACGGAGTTGGGCCTGCGCAGTGTACGCGAAACATGAGACTCGAAGCTTCGAGTTCGAGATTGGGGCCGGTAGAGCGAGATTACAAGAAAACTCACATAAATACGCTGGAAGTCGCTGCCAGACAGTCTCATCTGGGATTGCAGCGACGATCGTCCATCAAGCCTATCGCGGATAATCACGGCGGGGTACTTGGGAGCCTCTATGCGCGGTTGCAGCTCGACATTGTTCGAGAGCCTCTGGGCAGAACGGGCCACTGTTATGACAGCAGGCACGGAGCCAGGTCAACGACTGCATCATCGTGCACAGGCGACGCGCACTCACTTATTCATGAACACGGTGGAGGAGATCGGTGACTGTGCTGAAGGTGAATGGGCTGGGTAGGACCTTTCATCAAAGCGGGATTATATCTCGACGGAGGTAAATAATATTTACGTACCGTACGCCGCGGCGTGTTCGAAGTTTTGTGGGGCGAACACGAGGCGCACTAGGAGATATAATATATGATTGCGCATTACGGCGATCAGAGCTTTGTACAGATTATACAAGGCTAGTGCTACAACCGAACAGAATATACGGATACAGTGATATGATGTGATATGCTAACCTCGTGTCGACAATAGTGCGTTGCGGAAGTCCCGAATAGTCATTAAATAGCGAGAGCGATAAAAGGGTTCGTGACAGTGTTCGTGTTCGCATTTGTCCTCGCAGAGGACAGAGGTGAAGGGCTGGTGGGCGCACGGTGCTCGTCGTCAAACGGCGTCGCAAAGGGGTCTGTCATCGACATCGACCGCCGGGGATTTCGCCGCGGCGTGGGCGTAGGGCTGCCTGTGACTGAATCTCGCAGAGTTCGCCGCGGGGGCGGTGGGAACGGGGGTGGTGACAGGTGATGGTTCGTATAGAATGGAGTGCTCCCGGGATAGGGCGGCAGCTGGAGCCTAGGCGGTGGGGGTGGCGCGCGCGGGCTCTCGGGCTTGCTGTACCCATGATGCAGCGGGACGGCGAACGCGTTGCTGTCGGGCACAATGATCGGCAACGCGTTTGCTACAGACGGGGACTCGAGCGGCATGCTGGCGGCGCGCTGATGCTTGCCCTTCTTCGGGTGGGCAATGCTCGAGAGCCAGCCTGGACGGTTGGGCGAGACAGACCAAGCGGAAGAGAGTCCTTCCTGCCCATCTGAAACGTCACCCTCAACACGCGTTGTGGCACCGTTGGAAGTAGTGACGGTGAGCTGAGGGCGCAAACGCGGAGATTCACGCTCGCTCTTGATCTCCTGCTTCTCCGTCTCCGGTTCCTCGCCGTGAGTTGGCGGGGGCGCACGGCGACTCTTGGTTCTCCAAAACGCCGGGGAGAACGGCTTCATCCAGATCGGCGTATCAGAGCCTGCATCGGAGGCAGTCTCGTCGCTCATCTTCTCTGCTTGAGATGTGCCGACGGCTCGCAGCTTGCTTGGAGGACTGATCTTCGGCGAGTTGCGCGAGGGAGGGTGTGGAACATGATCTAGAATAGACTCCCACGACCGGCCATGGATCGGATTGAGACCATTGAGAGGGTGAAGCTGCCGCTGCTGTGTAGAATTTGGATCCAAAAGAGTAGCTTCGAAGGAAATGTGACGTGGTCGCGACGGATCCGAGATAATGATAGTGTCGCGCACAGGCGCTGTGTCGAGATGTATGCGCGGCTTCTCTACGTCTCTGCGGTCGCCCTGATCGCGGAATGGAACGATGATGCTCTCCACACCCGTCCGCTGCTTCCTGCGCCACCGCCACTTTCCCCATATTTGCGGCATCCCCGGACGCCAGTACGAATGCCAGCAGATGATCGCGAGCGCGATGAGGACCACAAGGCCCCACAAGCCGATGAACACGCAGAACATGATACGCTCCTTCTTGAGCGACGACACGTACGCGTTGACGAGCTTGCCTACGATGCCCTCGCTATTGCCATCGCCTCCGCCGACTGCCGCAGTCGCGATGGGGCGCGTCGCCTCGTTGACGTCGTCCGGAGAGAGAACGAGGACGGTGTCGTTAACACGAGGGATGTCGATGACGAGATTGTTATGTAGGAACGTGAGCGCGTTCTCGATCGCGTCGACCTTGGAGCCGATGAAGCACCGGATGAACTCCTGCACGGGGCTCTCGAGGATCGTGCCGTTGAACACGGTGGAGACCGCGTTCTGGATATCGTCGTAGAACTCGTTCAGCGTGTTGTTGAGTGTTGTGGTAGTGCCGTTGACCCAGCCAAACAGGCCGTCGTTGATAGTAGACTGGACGTGGTCAACACGTCCATTGATATCGCTCGCGTAGGCGGCGGACTGGTTGTACATAGTGTTATTGATCGAGGTGGCGATAGTGTTGGAGAAGTCGTCGGCGGATTTCGCTGCCTGAACTGAATACTTGTGGGCTAGCGGTTTCACAGCGACGAGCTGGATCTCCACAGAGAGGAGTCCAATGAAACCGATGAGGAAGCAGGCAAGCGCTGGCGGGTGGAAGACGTAGTGGAAGAACCATGAGAGATTGATGTGCTTCCTCGGGCTGAGGCGAAAGAATTGCGAGATGCGATTGGCGATCTTCGTGAGGAGAGGATGCAGCATGTCGCCATGCAACAGCATCAGGTTGTGGTCCGTGAGCTGCACGGTGGGCGCACCCATCCCACGGTTATCAAACCGGTGCACCGAAGGATCTGATGCCCACGCATCGCGCGTGTACTGCATATGTGTCTTCATGCAACGCCACTTGTACCACTCCAGCGCGCAGTTCGCGCCAATCAAGAGCATCGCGACAATAACGAGGATGATCGTGCCGATCGTCGCGATTTTCACGAGGTCGCGTCCGAGGTCGTCCACGACGGACGTGTCCATCTGGTCGCAGAACTGAACAGTGTTCTGTGCAGGGACGGGAAGCGCATTCACGTCGAAGGACAGCCCGGTGAAGGTGTCGTTGATGTCCTTCTTGACCAGCTCGAACGGCGTGTCGATGCTGCATTGTATGTTAGCGCCGAAAAGGCTCAAAGCAATGCGAAAGCTTACACGGAGTCCACCTTGTCCTTCAGCTCAGACAAGGTCGGAAGGGAGTTGTTCAACTTGATCAGTGCGTCCTGGAAGTCTGTGGGAAGCGTGACATTCTGCAGCGAATCAAGGCTGGGAACACTAAAGGATGGAATGTTGATGTCGCCAAAGGGGTTGACCTTGTTTATGGCCGAGACGGCACCTTGAATGACGGAGTTGGCCGCCGAAACATCGTTCTGGATGCTCGTGCGGAGCGAGCTGAACGTGTTCGTAATGAAGGTATTGAGCTATGCAGCGGTTAGTCATATTATGGAATGCAAGGCAGTTGCATCGACGCACCTCTTGTACAGCACCAATAAGTATGGACAGCCCCCCTCTTACAACCAACTCCAGAAAACAAAGGAACGTCGAGCGATAAGTGTCAACAATGAAGTTGATGATGGCTTCCATTATTGTCAACGAGAGGACAAGCGTGGCGCGCGCCGCGTTCATCGTGTCGTTGACCGCGTCCGTAATGCGCACGTTGGTGGCGGCTGCCATGTATCTGGGCATACTAGCAGCTGCGGTCGCGGCTTGTTCTGCGGCCTTGCAGCTGGCAAGGAGGTCGACTTTGGCGCTTTCGACGGAGTCCTGGGCGGTTGACGATGAGAGCTGGAGCCTGAACGCGACGAAGAGAAGAGATAAGATTGGGTATGCGAGCCATGTAAGAGACAGCAGATAGGGCAGAGTAAGATAAGGCTTCAAAGTCCTGTGTGCGGGTGCCGACTGAGGATTGTAAAGAGGGGGCGGGGTGGCAGACACGCTCGACATCGTCAGAGGATCGTCGACCTGCGACGTTGAAGCAAAGGAAGATGGTCGCCGACGTGAAGGGGAAGAAAAAGACGAGGTTACCCTCGGTGAGTGCACTGTGCTATATCATAACACACGCCTTTTGAGAGAGGCCAACTCATTGTGCGCGGTTGCCTTTCATTCATTGTCTTCGGGCCAGAAAACAATAGGTCCCGAAACGGCCACTACGCGCTCCGCCGCCATGAGTCGTTTGGCTGCGGTATCGTTGCAGTCGCCATCGCCACGCCTTTTGTCGGTGAAATGGTACAGTTGACCGGTTTTGCGTCGAGGAGAATGAAGAGGAGGGTGTTCTGAACGTGGTGGCCAGGTGAGTTTCATCAACCGGCGCTTCAACGGAGGTTATGATCAGAATTATTAGCGCTCGTCGCGACTTGTTTCCGGCCACTCATGGCCACCAGCTACATACCTCCTGCCTGAGGCCTGACTACTCCCTTTTACTCAACACCGTCCGCGTTCGCTGGCCATGTGTGTACTCGCCGGATCTCGAGTATCTACACAGCACACGAAGACACGCTGCGTATGGAGATGAAGACTGTCAAAGACCGACAATGTGTCGCTACAGTTGTGATTTGCCCAACGTACTGCTCGTGGTCGGCTCCTGTGGTCATCTGAAGTCCTTTTGCCTTCCCTTGGACGCTCAGCCTACCTCTTCGGTGCCCTAATCCTGCGCGATGACTGGGCGAACAACGTGATCCCTGCGCAAGCTCTACAAGTCCGCAGCGTGAACTGCTAGGTAAGAAGCCTTTCACTCGCATAGGCATGCCCTCACATCGTGACCCACAGATTCCGCCAAGCGGACATGCAATTGATGAACACAAGCAGTAGTATCTTGCACGTTGAAACTCTGCCGTTGCACCTCTGTGATAGTAGAGCTAAGAGGGGCTTCGTTGGTGAGAGGCACAATGTTGTGTGACATACAGTTCCTTCTAGAGTCCAGTCGCGTACTCCAAACAGGATTCACGCGTCGCCCTCTCATTGTTTATGATAACGTCCCGCACGTCTCTGTCCGCCGCCTCGTCACTTTAGGATCGGCGCCTTCGTATCTCGCCCCAATCCGGGCTCTGAGCGGGATAGAACCCAAAAGGCTGCGCCCTTGGAGCGCGCAGGGATCGCGGACGGAATGCTCTTTCGAGAATACCGCCCTTGGTGGCGATCGACGTTTGCATCCGCACGCGTATTGCTCGAACCTGTGCGGATAACGGAAGGACATATAAACTGGTGCGCGATCTTTCCTTTCCGTGCCCATCATCACTCAATTCGTCTCCCAGCGCAGACTGCTTTGGATACCCTCACTGAAGCACCTCTCGCTTATCATGGTTGCCGCACGCAGTTTCTTCGTCTCCTGTGCTCTGTTCTTCGCTATAACCGTCTCTGCGCTACCTCTGAGTGAGTACATCGGTGGCCCCTGATCAGCCCATCGGACTCACGCGATATGTTCCCTGCAGATACTGGCAATGGAGACCTGTCTGCCTTGGTAAACTTCGGGAAATGGCCAACCACCAGCAAGCGGGCGGCCGCGGATCCCATCTTTCCTCCGCTGCTTTTGCTTGAACCTCGAGAGGATTGCAGCGGTGTCGAAATGTTCACGCCGGAGTGCGAGCAGCAGGAAATTGCGTCCGGTGTTGCGCGTCGTGCCAGTGAGTCCACAGGTATCCACGGTTTGGATCTTTGCTAAACTTAACGGAATACAGTCGACGCTGTGACACTCAAGTACCTCAAGGACTACTGGAAATCTCAGGAAGAAGCGAATGATGAGGGAGCGCCGAGCGGACAGTGACGGACGGTGCTGCAAAGGGACCAAAGAGCTTGGCGACAAATCTGTACCTAATCACCTCCTATAATCGATTGTCTGTTAATGGTTAGGAGAATCCATAATATTTTGGCTGTTACATGGATCGACGGGGTGTGTCTTGCTGTGGCGATCCCGACGATCCCGACGCAAACCCACATTTGGACTGATGCGCCATCAGCTACGTAGCGCCACAAAATTTTGATCTCAAACCACTGCTAGTGAACGTTGTTCCTGTCCTCCCATCACCCCCAATCTCTCTCAATCGCGCATCCTGCAGACATGGCGGCAACCATATTGGCAGCAGCATCCTCAGAGGCTGCATCCTCCCGCCGTCAGCGTCCCGCGGGTGTCATAGGGATCGCTGTCGGATGATATCGAACTATCGCTCGGGATTCCCATCTTTAGACAGCCAGTGATTCCGCCCACCCGCCCACCCGCTCGCCTGCGCCGCATCCCATCACATTGGGAAAGACGTCGATTCTCGTGCATGCTGCTTCCGCGTCGGATGTCGGATGAAGCTATCGTTCTTTCCGCGCAAGTAGTGATCGCGCACGCAGCCAGATCGCATATATATTGCAACTGCCCATCGGTGTTTGTACCTTCACCTCCTCCCTGGCCTCAGGAACAGCTCGTCCTCCTTCAAACCAAACGAATCTTATTCGCCATGGTCCAATTTACTGCCATCTTCACCTGCATCGCCATCCTGACCGCCACCGCTGTGACCGGCACGGCCACTCCGTTGAAGCGTGGTACACCCAGCAACAATCGCCGTACGTGCGCCTTTTTGTCGCTGAACCGTGCATGTTCCGCTGACCTTCCTTCTCCGCCTGCAGTGACGCCCGCTGAGAGAGCATGCGCGGCTGGCAAGATCGAATGGTGCCCCCCTTGCGTCAAGCGCGAATACTTGGAAGAACTTGCGAAGCGAGAGGAGATGGCAGACACTGCGGAATACTTAGGCTTCCTTCTGCCACGCTGCTGAGGTGCTCGTAGGCATTGCGATTTTGCCATTGGTACCCTGGCTTTGTTGGTGAGTTGCTCAGAGTTTGTGGGACGTAGAAGCTGATCGATCCCACGTCAGAGTCATCGTCGATATGCCCGCTACACCTTAATTTGTATAGATACAAAATTTCTATACATCCTGATCGTGGTGTGTGTATACACATCGTTCATAACACATAGAACGCTCGAAGGTCAGCGCTATGCTGACGGTCAGCCTCAGCTCACGAAGGCTGGCACATCCTCCATCCGCGCGGGTAGAGGGTAGAAAGCCCTGTGTCATCCTCTTATACCCTGACGTATCCTATATAACGGGTGTGAGTCTCACCGACCAGACCTAACATCCTTAGACCGCTACATCCATCAAGCATCAAGCCTCAGCCATCCGGCAGAAGTACACCTATTCTTCCATCATGGTCTACCTCCCTACCATTCTCGCTGCTGCCGCTGCTCTGGCTATAACCGCCACTAACGCTCTTCCCGCGCGCGATCCAGGTAAGATTTATCCATGGTAACCGTCATTATCACCACATGTCTGACTCTGCACAAGGCCACGCCGCTGCCAGAGCCTGTGACCCGAAGAATCACCCTGAGTGGTGCTTCTGCATCCCCAAGCGGGACCTGGACGGCGACGTTGACGAAATGGAGAAGCGGGACGGGTTCAACGATATCGCTCGTCGTTGCTGAAGCAGTCTTCCGGATGATTGGACGGTGGGAGGCGTCGTGCTGCCCGCCTCGTGAGTCATTTTTGTAGCCGGAAGCACGCGCGCAGAAGAAGCTGACGTATTTGCGATACTGCACAGACGGCTCCGGTGATATGGACTCCTCTGTGCGCAAATATGTTGGATCCTGATTGTATGTACGGATCCGAGACCTCAATACATCTAGAACGCGTTTTCGCTGTGCTATACGCGCATACGTCCTGGTCGTCGTGAACCGTTTCAACCATCATTTGCCCATCACCAAAGTTCACTTGCTAGGCGATAGAGGTTGCATCGTTTGCGCCTCGAATTTGCGGCTTACCCTGAGCACGGTTCGGTCCTGTATTCTAAACACGTCATGTACTAATTCGTGCTCTGCACAGATTCTGGCTGGCGCATGTCAGGTGCAAATAGTGTCCCGCCATGCCAGGCAAACCATAGCGGCTTGCAAAGCTGCATCCGCGCGGGTACACTGCGTGCAGCCAGCCCGTTGTCATCCTCGTATGCTGGAACATATATATATGATATCTTTTTCTGCAGATCGAGTCATTCGATACCTTCGGCTCTTCAACCAACTTCTGCATCACGCGCGACCAACTCACCCGCCCACTATGGTCTACTTCCCTATCATCTTCGCTGTCGCCCTGGCTGCGACTTTCGTTAGCGCCGTGCCGGTTGCAAACCCAAAAAGTGAGTACCAACCTCTGTACTTTGTTGTTCGCACTATATTTCGTATGCTAGACGGCGCCGATCACGCTTGCTCCGCTGGCTTTTTCCAGTGGTGCTTCCCGCCACCGTGCAAGCGGGACAATTTCAACGATATCGAGCGCCGTGGCTGTTAGGAAGTGCCGGGCTGGAGGGAAAATCTTTTACGGGAAATGTTGTCCTGCTCGTCTCTTGTTCGTGAGTCGCGTCCATAAATGTATCCTTGCCGAACAGCTTTAATCCCCATCTGCGTTCACAGCGGATGTCCTATGATATTGATTGGTAGCCACGGCCGCACCGCTTGTTGTGTCTCGTCACCCTCCCTGTTCTATTATTCACTCCCGTATCATTCATTTCTAGCGTTCGCCACAATAATATGCCAGCCACTTATGCTCAATATTCGGTTCAGGCCGGGCAAGGGATCGAAGCGAGAGCCCAAGGTAGGTCAGCCCGGGTCAGCCACTTTGGGTCGAGCAGGTACAAATACGGACGATGTTCGTTTGGGCTTGGCGCACAACGCTTGCCCGCCACCTCGTCGCATCCCACCTCGCCAACTCGTCTCGCCCCCGCCCGCAGTCTACCACACACGCCCGCACGGCTCCCAGCACCCTAGCAAACCCCACGCTCGTTTATCGCAACGCCGAGATGCGCTCCCTGGGCTATGTGTCCGTCTTGTTTGCCCTCAGCACAGCCCTGCAAGTCGCTGCTGCACCCATACAAACAACCAAAGCCGTCGGCGGCAACAGCGTGGGTTTCAGAGGACCCACGGATATTCCGAACGTCGAAAACGACAATACGCACCTTCCTCAAGGCGTCCCCGGCACTGATGGCGGAGGCGGTCTCCCGGGCGGTGACAAATTTTCAGGCTCACTTCCTGGTGGTACGGTCGTGAAGCTTTTGACCGATCATTTGAAAGTGCCGCATGGCAAACGCTCGAACCACGGCACCCAGAACATCCGTCCTCGTCTGCACAGCGCAGACTATGGCGCTTCGCCGAACTCGTCCGTCCCTCTGCCAGCCGCAACGAACACAGCATCCCCGGAGGCAGCCCTGCAGCGGAGAGTCACGAAATCCTCGCAGGATCACAAGAACGCAAAGGCAAATGCGGGGAAACATGGAGGTTCCGAGAGTAGCGGCGCTGGCGGGCTTCCCTTGTCGGGTGCTGCCCTTCCCGCTGCCCCTGGTGCGGGCTCTGGTTCACCGGCGGACGCTGCAAGCGGTGTCAAGGCCATCGGCGCGGCTCCTCAGGCGCTGTCCCCACTTAGCTCCCTGCCGCTCGACATCCCCTCGACGCCTGTCACATCCAAAGACCCTGGCCCCGTCGACCCGAACGCCGTTCCCGCGGAAGCCGCTCCGCCCCCGCCCCCTCCTCCCAAGGAAGAGGCGGCGCCTGCAGACCCGAATGCGTACGCCGGCTATTCGAACGGTGGCTCCGACTTCGTGGCTGGTAACGCCCCCGCTCCCGCTCAGAAACGTCACGACATGGTCCTCGACACGGATCCCATCATCCCGCCTACCGACGGCATCCCACGTGATCCCCGCATGGGTCTTGTGAATCTCGACAGCAACCACGACCCCGAACCAGAGGCGCCACTACCCAAGAAAGCGCCTGTGCCCGACGATCTGCCTGCCGGAGCTGAGCCCGGGCCTGACGGTGGTTCCCTGGATCCCGCATATCCGGACGTCGCTGCCTCACCGTCTGCGAATGGTGCCTCGCCGCCCGCGAACGATGCCTCACCGCCAGCGGATGATGCCCCGCCGCCGCCAGCCCCTGCACCGGCTGCTGCGTAGAAACGATGAAGTCTGGACGGCGGGAGTCTCAATTTTGCGATGAGGCCGGGTTCGGATTGGGGTGGGGAGTGCAGTCGTGGTTCCGCTTCTCATAGTGTCTTCCTACTTCGTTCACTCCATCTTCGCCTAGCGTATCTCCCATGACAATCCACATATATTGTATCGCGTACCCAGCGTGTTCTGCCAGTGTAAATTGGCCCTGCGCGCGTGCGCGAAATTTAAAGCGTCTATCTCAGATCGGAGGGATCGCGCACCACGAGTCTGTTGCTAGTACGACGACACGTCCTGCCTCCTCTCACCACCCACCTACCAGCCCATCACTGCGGCTCGGGTTCCTTACGGGTCTTCCTTGAATTGTTTCTGGGGATTCGTCTCTGCGATCCGAATAGCCACTACTTGCCTCCACGGGTTCATGGTAAGTCAACGCGATATCTGTTCAAACGCGTGAGGGTCGTTTGGACGCGTCTTCGGGCCAAAACCTCACACTGTCGTGCTTGTCTACCATTAGAGAATACAGTGACAGCACCCCCCTCTGAAGACCCACAATGCCCCCAAATTTCGCCGAACTTTCCACCGAACTCATTGTCGATATCCTCAACCGCTTGGGATATCTATGCATAGTGCGATGTCGCCGCGTAAGCCACTTCCGCGTGTTTTACAGAAGCACAGACAAAGCCGTAACGCGAACGTGTCGTTCATAGATTTCCAAGAGGTTGCAGGCCATCGTCGACGGCACGCCAGCCTTGCAATACGCTATTGAACGAGGAGCAGCCGGCTACCCGAGGGACGAGACACAGGGCATGAGCAGAGCCTTGGAGAAATTTCGAAGACTTCAGCAAACGTACAGAAGTCCGAATCCAAGGCCGTACCGCAAGCTCGACCTCAAACGCTTCAAGCAGACCAGGCCCCCCAGAGACCACATATGGAGTGTGCAGGGCGATATGATGGTGGGACACGGCCCGGGGCCCTCGAGGACTGTTTCGCTATTTTCGTTGAGGACAGACGTAGCCGATGAAGACCGCTGTCGAGACCTGACTTTCGACTTCAGGTTCACCGGACAATGCTATGTGGACGCGTCTCAGGACCTTCTCCTTCTGGGCAACGGGCGCTGCATTCACTTCGTCTCACTGAGAACCGGAGAGGTGCATGACAAGGTTCGGCAGCGGCCAGACGGCAGCGTTACTACCACGGTGATGACGAGGGCGGTCGGCGCACCCGAGCTGGCCCATTTCTCCCTGTGCGGCGAATGGTTCATAGCCGGCGGATTCGTCAGTCAGGGCAGTGAGTACGAGGCGTATGTCTACCACTGGCCTTCCGGCGAGATGAAGAAGGCAAGTGCTTGCTCGTCCTTGACATACCGATCTGGATGACAACATGCCGCCCATGCAGGAGATACGTACCCGAAACAGAGACGTGCACTGCACAGGAGTCGCCGTGCCTGGATATGTCTTCGTCGTCTACGCCACGGTGAGCCCGCAAGGCCCGTCGCGCATCGAGGTCCTCGCTCTCCCCTCCCCACCCGGCGCGGCGGTGACGCACGTCGCCTCTTTCATGTTCCCTCCGAATGCGGACCTTCTGGGGCACTCTCCTTACATATCGTTCGCGCCCCTCATATCTCTCTCCTCGTCCAGCTGCCATCCTGTCACCAGCGCGCCTGCAATCCTCCAGCTGTCACTCGGGGGCGCCTCCGTACTCGTGCCCGTAACGACCCTGCTGCCTCTCGCCGTCATATCCCGTCCCCTCTCGGAGCCGCCGCTCGTCGTGCCGTGGGACGACTGGGGCCCCGAGGGCGTCCGCGCAACGTTCGAGTACCGCCTGCCGTTCGCAGTGGCGGGGCGGCATCTGTTCTACAGGAACTGCATTCTGGACTTCAACCAGTACGACATCGACACCGATATATACGCGCCCGTCGTCCCGCATGGCCGTGCCTTGCGGAGTGGACACCTTTCCTCGGGCGCAGTGAATCGGGAAGAGAGCGTGCTCCCAGAATGGGACCGCTCATCCGCCCTGGACCACACACGCCTTCCGTATCGCGAGATGCGTATGACTATCCCGAGTATTAGCTCCGACGACACACTCTGTATCGTTGAGGAAGAGGATGGGCCCAAAGTACGTGACAGTGTCGTTCTTTTGGGCTCTTGTATTGACTTTTCTTGTTGCTACGCAGATTGTTAGGATTGCGTACACCTTTTGGCCTCGTAAGCTCAAGTATATACAGTTTTATCGTCTCTAGCGCGGGCTTGGAATCGCCACTCGCGGGGAAAATCACAACGATGAGCCCCCACTCCATTAAATGCTCATGCTTGAACCGCGGACTCATCCTGCTTGTACCGAGGGACTTGCTCATCGGAAGATTTTCAGTATTAGGTACACCTCTCCTCCTATGTGTGTCCAATTATATATAATTTCTAGTGGATGCCATGAACCATCAATCCCAATTCTGAGTCGCAGGAGTGTTGACGAGCAGGTTCTGAGAAGTATCAACTGGCACAAAAATCCCTACTTGGTGTCCCGGAGACTGTGACTACGTTAGCCATGATGCCACCTGCAGGGCCATCCTGCAGAGACTGCTCAAAAGCGAATTCGAGCAAGTGGCACGATTTCACGAGCGGCCCCGGACCGCGTCTCCGAACCGAATCTCGCTAGCGCTGAAGACAACGTGTGCACATCGCGGTTCTCACCCCCACTACTTATATCCCTCATGACCAGCTGAGCATTGTTCTCACTTCTGCTCTGGATGGGCTACTCGATCTGGTTGTATTCAGCATTTGACAAGCGAACGCAACAGGCCACTCGACTTCGAGGTATGTGCGGGCAACATCAACGCGTTCATGCCGTTCGGACGCGTTTGTGTGTCAAGTTCACTGATCGTCATCTGTTCTACCCCTTCAGCTAAAGCGACAGTTTTTGAGAATGCCTCAGCATCTCACCGACCTCTCCACAGAGCTCATTGTCGATATTCTCCTCCGCTTGCCATACTTATGCATAGTGCAATGTCGGCGCGTGAGTCATTGCCATGCACTGAAAAGATTAGGAGTGGCGTTAATGACGATGGGTCAATTATCACAGATATGCACAAGGACGTGCGTCATTATTGACAACACACCAGTGTTGCAATACACGATCGAGCTCGGAGCAGCTGGCTACCAGCAACACAAGTCGGACGAGGGCGTCATTCAAGCATTAGTGAGATTTCGACGCTTACAGCGGGCATACAGAAGCCCAGGCCCAAGGCCATATCGCAAGATTGACCTCCAGCGCTTCTCGCAGTTCTTCCAGAAGTTACCTCACGAGTCATACAGCTGGAATATATACGGCGATATAGCCCTAGGGCGCATCTTCGGTCATAAGAGGACTATCAAAGTATTATCGCTGAGACCCAACGTGGCCGACGAGGACCGCTGTCGCGACATTACACTTGACTTCGATTTCGACGGACAATGGTACGCAGACCCGTCGCAGGATCTGCTCCTCCTATGCGTTGGTCACCGCATACACTTCCTCTCGCTCAGTACCGGGAAGCCCCATAACAAACTCCTGCCACGCCCGGACGGCGCCATGACCACCATGGTGACGACTCGAGCGTCCGTCCCAGGCCAGTTGCAGCGTTTCTCTCTGTGCGGCGAGTGGCTTATGGCTGGCGGCTTTGTCGACGATCGGAAGGATTACGAGATCTATCTTTACCATTGGCCCACCGGCGAGATGAAACAGGCGAGTCACCGCTACAGTAATTGACCTACTATGTCGCATGTTAACTCTGTCTGTAGGAAATATCAAGTAATGATGCATACTGCCGCTTTGGCTGTCTCGTCCCTGGATATGCCTTCACCATCTACAGCACACATCATGGCGAGCCACCCTACATCAGGGCTTTCGCCATCCGCTCCACAGGTAGCAATCGTCGGGTGACGCACGTAGCTTCTTTCATGTTTCCGGCGGACATCAGGTTCATGACCGACAACACTGTCACTCTAGCACCAGTCACATGCCGCTCATCGGCGAGCTCTTCATCGCTCTCAGCACCGGCTTTATTGCAGCTGAAAACCAGTAATGCATCTATGTACGTGCCGGTAGCGACCTTGTTAACTACCGCCGTCATATGCCACCCGCTTTCCGCCCCGCCGCTTGTTATAACCTGGGACGCCTGGGGCCCCCTCGGTACTCGTGCGATGGTCGAATCTCGCCGGCCGTTTTCAGTGGCAGGGCTGCACGTATTCTACCACGATGGTATCAAGGATTTCAACCAATACGACATCACGGCAAACGTGTACGGACCTGCCGTACCGCATGGGAGAGCCCTCAGGAGTGGTCACAATCATTCAGGTGCTGTGCACACAAAAGAGGCTGATCTCTCATCTCGGTCAGCCTTGCGTGCCATGGCGGGCACACGGCTCCCATATCGCGAGATGTCTTTGTCTATTCCAGGGGCCAGTGCTGGCAGCCTGTGTATCCTTGAGGAGGAAGACGGACCTAAGGTCAGCACTGCCGACCACCAACGTGCATAGCGTCGACGATTTGGATGTTTGACTTATCTCCCCCCGCAGATCGTCAGAATAGCCTACACTCAGTATCACAACAGGCCCAAATTTCTTCAATTCTATACGCTATAACACGTCTTCGCCCTGTTAGAGTCGGAGAAGGGAGCCAATTTGCGTTTCGGGACAATTTCCAGTGTCGCCTCTCGCAGCGGTTGCGCGAACGTGTGACTTTCTCCGTACTTCACGTTGACTTTCACTGTGACAGTGTGGCGCCCCTGATATCTGCTGGGTTAGACCATCCGTGCATCCATACAAAATCCTACCTCACGCACTGTACTATCAGTGAAAGATACAACCGAGCCACGTCGTTCAGCAAGTCTTTGACAAGGGCAACAAGCAAGCTCTATGTTGAGAGGCTGTCATCGAATCATGCAGGAACTACTAAAATGGTCGAAAGCCACAACAAAAAGGATGGTCCACGAGGCTACTCGACGCCGACGCCTGCCGACGCTTCAAGTTGATGCGCCCCCTTAGGCGCCAATGATCTAAGCGCCGTCGCGTCGCGTCGACGTGAAGGTGTCGGCACGACTCGACAGCGTTGTAATGGTATCAGGTGCTTACCTACTCTGCTATCAATGGCCCCGGCGGCGGCGGCGGCGACCTCGCACTCGTGTTGGCTCCCACTCCATCGGACGTCTCGTCTGCCAATATCCATGGTTGGGGCTCGGAGACGCGTGTTCTTCCGGTGGGGTGCTCGGGTTGTGAGGCTGATGTCGTCGGGGACGTCAGAGGGTATGGTCTCTCATCAAGGTACGCATCCTCGCACCTCCATCATGCACGATCCCCGACGCTGACCTCGCCGCTTCTTCTCTCCTTCAGATTCAACTACACGGCGCCTGTGATCATTCACCTCGGGCTCATCGTTCTGTGCGGCCGCCTCGTAACTTTAGAAGCCCGGCGGCATTAAGGGCGGTGGACGGCGGGAGGTC
>ALYI01003790.1:0-30290 GCA_001969225.1 Ceriporiopsis andreanae CBS 279.92 | reverse complement strand
GCACGACCCCCGCCCTCGGCCCGTGCGGGAGCCCGACCCCCGCGGCGGCGGCGGGCGACCCCGCCGTCCAGGCGCCGACGAGCCTGACGCCTGTCGTCGCGCTCCCGACGTCGGAGGCGGAGCTGCAGCTCGGGCTCGCCAAGGTCGCGGACCCGGACGTGGACGCGTTCATGTCGTACGCGGCGATCATGCCGGAGTACTGCCGCCTCGAGGGGCTGCTCGTGAAGACTATCGTGTAGCGCGACAGCCCGCTTGCGGGCCACGGGGAAGAGAAGAGACAAGACAAGACAAGACGGCGCATCCATGTTGTCCACGCTTTCCACTAATTCGCCCTGCTCTGTGCTCTTTGTTGTGTTCTGCTTTGCGCCACGGCGGACTCTGGCTCTGGCTCTGACTCCTCCTCTCTCTGACTCTGACGGACAAGGCGGGCGGGCGCGGGGCACCGACTCAAGACTCATTTGATGCTGACGCTGACCACGGGGATACGGGATACCACCCAAAAGTTTGATAGCACCTCTTACATATTTAACCTAGTACAGATACCGACCGGGGCCTCCGCGGAGTGCAGCGTCCGTGCTTTAGATGCGAGCCAGCCAGACGAGACAGACACTGTATACCCGAGGTTTCCCTCCAATAACAAGAGATACTTTACAGTCGCTTATAGCTGCGCGCGCGCGTGCGAGGAACTCCGCCGACGGCGACGGTCGACTTTATCGTGCTGCGGTGAGTACTTGACCCCGTGCATCCTAGTTAATTCGACCATATGAAGGCAGGTGAGGGGCTTAAGGTCCGATTGCACGTACCGGTCGCCGTGCACTCACGGAGTGGCAAGGCATACCACCGGTCTAAGCGAGCGGCGCTAAGATGCTGTGTGCGCCACATAGCGATCAGGATCGTGGGAATATAGCGCGTACCACCAGCCCCCAGCTCGTGAACCTTCCCGCAGATCCTCGCAGTGACAGGAGTGCCACAATATCAGTGATCGCCGTGCATCACGCCTGACAGGCCGAGCAGCCTCTCCGTGCATCGTGACCCGGTGCACAATGTGTGCCGCTCCCTGTGCACGTTCGTGACCTGCGGTTGGCTTTCGAGAGGTGACACCAGTTGTCAATATCCTGGTCGTTTTACGTCTTTGCGTCGGGGTCAAGCTGATTTCAGTGGCTGATGCACGGATTGCCGTATCCAATATCGGAGCTCGCCACGTCCTGGTCCATGACGGCTGTAGACGCCGTGTCTTCACGTTCGTATAAAGCTTGAACGAGATGGCTGAAGGAAAAGCAACAGCGAAGTTCCTCTTCATCTTCCGGTAAGACACACAGCTCCTTCTTTGTTGCCGTGTGTTATTGAATGGACTTTATAGCAACCTCTACCAGCTTTTGCGCATCTCAACATCTTCGTAAACCAACTCAACTGTAGGCGCATTCTCAGTGGCTCCGACTACGCCTCGCTTACAGGCCGTATTAGACCGTCAACCATGCACTACCTCGCCATCCTCGCCCTCATCATCCCCGCCGCGCTCGCCACGCCGCTTGGCCTCGCCGCCCGCGACGACGTGTACTACAATTTCGCCGCGCACTCAGACGTGTGCTGGGGCTTGGGCCCATGGGGCCTCCAGCTCGAGAGCGACGTAGACCCGCTGAACATCCCCTGCGCGAACTCGCTTCCCACGGACCCGGTGTGGTACTCGCTCGGGTACGCCAGCACCGGCTGCAGCTTCACGCTGTACGAGAACCTCGGGTGCACGACCGAGGTTGCGTTCATCCCGGTCCCCGATACTCCCCAGTGGAACGGGTGCCTCCTGCTTGACCCGAGCACCAGCCCTGGGTTCCGCTCGATCAGCGTGCAGTGCGAGGCGTAGGGCGGACGGTAGGATTCGGATGGGTGTCATCGTGTTGCCTTCTCGGGGTTGATTGCAGCTAGCTCGGTTTGTAGTGGTGTTGATGTTTAATACAAACACGTTCTCGCGATCGGGCTGATGGTCAATTCTCAACTTTCACGTGAGGAATGTGAGAAAACAGTGAGACGGAGAGATATACGAGGTAGCAAGGACAGCGCCGAGTACGGAGGGGAGTTGCTGTGATGTAAATGCGTGGTAGAAGGGAGGGCGCAAGAAGATATATGGGACATTGGATTTGCGGGCATGGTATAATCGAATACCCTGGACGAACATGAGCTTTGAGCCCAGAGATACCAATTATTCCGATAGAATTGCGGCAGAGTCTGCTGCGGCACTACGCTGTTATTGCGCCTAGTCTTATTTGCCGAACTTGACCTGCAGGTATCTCAGTAGAGTGCCAAAACTCGAGGATGTGTATCACGAAGACGTACCTGATCCAGGGCGTGATCCACTTCCAACACAACATTATGCGCAAACGTCGCCAAGGATGCCGCGGCATCCTGGCTGCAGTATGGACAGCGAAAGGCCTCCTTCAGAGCGCGCTGGAAGGCTTTGGGGTTGTGCAGCGCGAGACGGAGCGGTTGACGGTCACTGAGGAGGGAGCTCTTGACGTCATCGAGGTACTCCTGGAACCACTCCCTGGACGTGAACTTCACGTCTTCATCAAACCCGTAGAAATCGTACGCCCACTCATCGACGATGGGATTCTGCCCGACGTATTTCCAATGGCTGCTGCGACACGACACCGCGTGCTTCCCGTCGTCCGCATGCACGTCCCATAGGGGCGGGAAGGTGTAATACCCGTGCGACTCTTGGTGCCAGTATGTGGGATGAAGCAATTTGGCGAGCGCGTCGCGGCAGTTGGCGTGGTATTGCGAAAGCGTGTGGAGGGCGGACGCCGGGACAAGGTCCAGGTCGGCGGGCACGAGCCATCGGAACGCATCAAGAGAGAGCTCTATGGACTGCCGTGCGACGAGCTTCATCTCCTTCTCTAAGCCGAATCGCCATGCCGCCGCGTAAGCCCGAAAAAGTTCCTTTGAGGTTCGGAACCGCTCAGGGTAGTCTGTCTTCGCGAGTGCTTCAACAAGCCGCGAAAATTCAGCTGCTCCATGCAGCCGAACCGCGTCAATGCTGTATTTCCTTCCAGCCTCCATCAACGCAGCGGCATCCGCCGCGAGTCGAAGGTTGGGATTTGGGGTAGGATAGCAGCAAAGGAGTAGATTGTACATCACCGAGGCGTCCTCTGTCACGCGGACCAACGGAAGGTCACCGACGTACTCCTTGTCCTGTACACCGTCCGCCAAAGGGGGGTGCGGCATAACGAACATGTCTTCGAAGACGAGAGACGCTTTTGACATTATAAGGCTGGAAAGGCGGAATTGAACGTTGTCTGCTGTGTGCAGGATGAAGTCTGCTCTAGGATCGTCGAATGGCGGGTCTGCTTTAGTTGGCACGGGCGTTGGATCCATGGCTGTAGGAAGTTAGTCGAAGGCTCGAAGCTAGGAGGTGTTTAGAGCTTTTAAAAAAAGCTAGGAGGTGGTGTATTTCAACTTTCAAGCCATGGGCGCCTTTAGCACGTGCTACTATGTCACGTGTTTACGTCGCGTTCGATTCGCGAAGTGCAAGGCGAGCCGCAGTGGCTCTGGGGTCATCAGATGAAGTACCAGAGCCCAACCGATATGTTCACTCGGAAATGTGGCTGTTCATAGCGGCTCCTCCACCTTCCAGTGTCACGGATTTATGGCCCTGGGGCCTGGAGTACACATTCATCGGACCCTGTCCCTCACTGTGTTTAAACGTCTTCACCGTCTTCACGCATATAAGCTGCGTCATGTACCTCCTCCTAGCACAAAATACACGATTACAGTTGAGGCATCTCATGCTACAGAACATCTTCGATGAACGGTACTCAGTACTAGTTACGAAAAGAAACTTGCTACAAACAGGCGCCGCTACCGTGACGAGAGTCCATTTGCTGAAAGAGTTCGTTTGCTACAGATGTGTATTGCTACAGGAACCCACTCGCCACAGGAAAAGGAAGGCACACATTACAGTTCAGGTATCAGTGCTTAGGTCTGAGAAGGGGAATCAATGATCATGCTGTCTTGTGGCGCCGAGTGCCCGTCAAGGTCGACTCTAGTCGGAATATAATAGTGTTCCTCGAAGTCGTCGTGAGTAGGACCTGGCGTGTTTAGCGTCTTCAAATCAAGCCAGGAGTAGCTGCCCACGGCGAAGAAAGGCTTCTGTTGTTGGACGTCCTCGACCCGCTCCGGACGAGGGTGATCGAAGAGCCCCGAGTCATCGAAACTGAGCAGCTTGTGCCACTTCTCCCGCTCACCCTGTTGAATGACTTTGTAGATGATGTTGCCGCATCCCGAGACGTATATTTCATAGCGGGGATGTTGTGGAGGGGGTTTGACCGTTCCTTCTTGCGTTTCCGATATTCGCGTGGGGGTGCCAATTCTATCGAAGTCCTCGCTGTTCTCCTTCCGCCACTCTCGCTCCACATCGTCCTGGCGTCTCTTGATGACAGCGACCGCGTCCAGCTTCGGAACAGACATGAGGCTGTTCCGGATGCCAAAATCCATGACGAGCGTGATATACGGGCGTTCGTCCTCGCCGTTCTGGAGGTCACAGAAAAAATCGAAATGGCCCTGCGCGTCGATGGGAAACACGCTGGTTTTGGACCGGCGGTTGACCTGTATGAAGATGGCAGTCATGACAGATGGGCCGACTTTGTTATCTCCCAGAAGGACAGGAAGAATTAGGTCGACGCCGACATCGTCATCGCCGCGACAGATGTAGGCCATGCCCCGGGCGAAAGCCCCAAACATACCGTCTGGGCTGAGGCAGCAGTCGTCGCGTGCTTCAACGAAGTGGGTGAATCGAAGCCATGCATCTTGAAACACGTTGCGGAATTGTTCACCACGGTGTTCCGAAGGGTAGCTATCCAAGACTTCGATGGCGACCTCTGGGGAGAATAGTGCCTGGATCCAGTCGATAACGCGGCATCCAACACTGAAAACTGATCCCGAGAGAGTCTTCGGCATCCGCGAGACGACAGCAAGATCGTAGGCCTCCATGATCAGCGCCTTGGCCGCCACTTCGCCGCGGTCCTCTCGGTTCAAAAAACCGGATGTCATGCATTCGTTCAGAGTGTCAATCAGAGCGGTGGGTTGGGTTGTGCGCCAGGCGTGCATCTGGTGCGCAGCGGCCTTGTAAAGGTCAACACAGGTCGTTCGATGTACGGTGGGGAGATAGCTCACCTCTGCGAGAAGTGGCTCGCTTGAGTATCCCGCATAGAGCGCATAGATCGATTCCCGATCACGCGACACAGAATACAACATCCGCATGTGTGCCGTTACGAGGCGTTCATCCAGCTCCATTTTCATGGTAGGCCGCGAACAGTCTTCATAGCGCAAGCACAGGCGCACATCGGCCACGGCAAAATGCTCAGGTTGCTCGTATTCGTTGAAATGTGCGTCAATAAGAGGATGATGGACGAGCTTGTGACGTAGCAGCTCCATCACCGTGCCGATGAATTTGGTGTCCGTCTCTTTAATATCGCGCAGCATCGTCCAGAAGCTGCGGCGTCCTTGTTGGTAAGTCTCATGCAAATGTAATATGCAAAAACTCACAGTGGACGACCGAACTGGGACATGAAAGTGATCATACCCAGCTCCTGGCGAGAATGCGTGTCTGGATGAACGCGAAGCCCTGGCGCGCAGTCGAATGGGCCCGCCTGGATGACTGCATGATAATACGTTATGGCTGTCATCCGGGGGTAGTCGCGCGTGATTTCCAGGCTGGTCGACAGAAAGAGTGTAAAACTCGAGGACATACGGAACGAATTGAGGTTAAAGCAGAGTATCCGATAGAGTGAAGCTGGCGTAGTCCGCCCTTGAGTGGACGCCGCATCTGTCAGGAGTGCATGTGCTCCATCGAAACACAGGACGATCTTGATCGGAGATATATGGTCGGCAGGGTGTGTTCGCTCATCGATAAACAGTAGCAGCGCGTCCAGTGCCGCGCGGGCTTTGTTTTCGGCAGCATCGAGTACATCTACCCTGGTTCTGTAGAAGCGTGGATTGAGGGAGCTGACTAGTCTCTACGCTCTGATTAGTACAATGGCGGTGGCAGTGTGACAGCGATAGCTTACCTTTGCCTCCGTAACAACCTTACGGTAGAAGGTCTGGCGATTGCCTGCCGTATGCAGGTACTGCTGCCACAGCGTCGCAAGGGCAGATTGTGTGTTATCAGATCTTGGGAAGTCGAGAGATCCCAAAGTCTCCGCGGCTGATTCGAAGAGAGCAGCAAAGAAAGAGTAGTATTGTATCCGTACTTCATACACCTCTTTTTCTTTACACACGAGGTAGGAGACGACATCTCTGTCGGGTTCAGGATAGGACAACACTGCCGAAGCAAGCGCGACAAGACCGCATTAGCGCAACACATACACACAAGCATAAGACCAGTACGCACAGCTTGAATCTTCGGTTGCGTGCAAATTGAAATGGAAGGTGAGGACAAGGTAGGCTTGCTGATCGACCATTCGTGATTTACCCGATCCAGAGCTCTGTACAAACGTGCCGATAGATCCATAGTCCGAAGCGCACCCTTTGACTTGCATATCGCAGATAGTTTCATAAAGCCGCGTGTGCGCGTCGGACTGGTATGGAGCTTCCCAGGCGTCCCGTATAGCTGGCAAGCAGATTAGCGGGTAAAACATAACAGTCAGTCCCGCATACCTTGTCCTATGCAGAAATCGGCGAGAAGTTAATGAGCTTGAGCGGGGACAGATAAAACGAGCCTCACGCAATTGGTCCTTACACTCCAGCTTGCGTGGTTGATAGAGCACCGGATACAGAGGCATCTTGTCCGGGCGGCCTCTGCGAAGGAAGGCTTTACGGGTGTCCACAGACATCAGAAGACTTTTAAGATGAGTCCAGCATAGCATACCTGCATTCCGAATCGTCGCAAATGTGCCATTCTGGCAAGCGAATTCCATGGGCGGTTCTATCTTGTTTTGCGTGGCGTTCATCGCGTGGCTCCACAGCACGAGCGGGTCGCCTGCCAGCTCGCGCCAATCGCTGTGCACAGCTGCTGTTATGACTATGAATCCAAGAATGCGCCCGTATTCCTGGACAGAAATCGGGCGGAGCGCGATGTCGCGCTTTGGGACGAGTTCCGACGCTACAGTGTCGAACGCGTCGGCGCTGAATACGCGCGCATCTTCAACTTGTAAAAGCTGGAAACTAGATGGTGTCGCGTTGTCCAATTCGCCGTCGGCAGATGGATCGCTGGCGGATGGCGGGAGAGTCGAAGTGGAGAGAGACATGATTAACGAGGGCGCGCAAGGCCGAAGGGGTTATTGAACCTGGGAGAACAGCCGTCGCGTACACAGTGTTCAGTTCGAGGGAGAGACTTGAATGCGAAAGAGAGAGCCAAAGCTCGTCGTGAATCGCGATGAAGAGCCTGTCGATGCTGGGTTTCAAATGAACTGTGACCACGTTGCTGTTTCAAACTCCGACGCTACTTCTATTGCATTGCCGTTGACTCGTCTCGATATCGTCCACGTCGTCCACGAGCTCTGCTGATGATCTCGAATTTGTGGCGAATATCAATACTGCAATTCCGTGCAGTTCAGTGCAGTGCGTGGGAGTATACGCACATGAACCCTCACTACTCAATCTACTTACACACAGAAACGAGACTTGTACTGGCCAGCTGGGCAGATGGGCAAGAGCCTACAGCTCATTCTAGGAGCGTCATTTCATTCCTCAGCAGGGCTGTACCCCCTGCCATATAGCAAACTTCCAATAACGGTCTCTGATCATCAGCGCCATTAGCCCAAGACGTCATCACGTGCGAGCCTCGAGGCGAACGGATGGTGATCCCACGTCGTTATCTGTCATCCAACGTCTCGTATTTCCAGACCCTGAGCAGTCCTGGCTGTGCATCCCCCAAAATCCGCTGGAGGCAGAACAGACAGTGGCGCGCATCACCACGCCCTTGCCTCGCGATATTTGGCAATCCTGAGAGAACTCCTCTAGCGACGCGTTCTACCGCCACCAGCGACGCGTCGCGATCATCATGGGACTCGCACTTTGAGTTCACTGCGCCTTCATTCTGACATGCAATGGATCTTCACATGCACTTGGACGACAAAGGGCTTCTCCTGCGCAGTGCTGTACCTTATTTTCCTCAAGCGTCCCAGGGCGGGGCCCGTGTCTTCTAGATCTGCGAAGCAGCATTCAGGTGGTATTGTTACAGATAATCTAAGCACGGTCCTTGTCTCCAGGACAAGAGATTGACCATTACGGTACTGGCTAGTGTGGCTAGTACGGGTCGTGCCAGGGCGAGTCATCGCGGTCATGAGGCGAATTTTGAACAGGCGACAAGGCACTGCTCGGAAGCTAATACAACGGATAGCGTGAGACAAGACAAGGTCCGTGTGTACTCTATGAGAAGCGGGTATCGAGTCCGTGGATGCAGTCGGAATGGAAGCACTGTAGCACAATAAAGATAATTGCAACGATTAACGAACGGCGTGGTGTGTGAGGGAGAGCAGGGGAATTGGGGTGCCGGACCGTGTCAACGGTGAAGGCAAGCAGTATCATGACGAGAATACAAGAGATAGGCCTCCGGATTATAGTGAAGATAGCGGTGCATAGATGGCGGAAATGCAGATCTTGACGCTGTATCCAGACTTCAGAAGAGCATCGCAGGCGCCACTACAGTATGCGACGCATACGGAACGAACCCCCGGGGGAGACGCGAGACGACGGGCGGAATGCTGCCAGATGACGACGACCGCGACGACACAGTCGACGGTGCAATCGCATGAAATGAGCCCACGAGTTGTGAAGACAACGTGTATGATGGGAAGGCGGAAGGCGGAGGAATGTCAGATGTGGACATTGGGCGCTGCGTGAGCATGACTGACGACGACCTCTTGCGCGATGGGTTGTGGTCAGCGAACATCGATGCCGGTCTCGTATCGGGCATAATAGGCTGATGAGGTATCATCTGAGGGATTGAGTGAGGCGGCATCGAAGATATAGGCGGCTGTGGAGCTTGTATAGGTTGCAGGGGCGGGCGCGAGATTGACCGTGCTCCCCGCCGCTCGCTCCAATCCCATTCCCGTCCCCGCTGCTCGGCTTGGGCGTCAGGGACAACCGAACCGTCCCTGCGCTCGCACGGCGCCCGTTCCAACGTCGCTTGTGCGAGGTTCATTGGCGGAAATGCCATGGGCGGTGGTGCCGGAGGCGGGATCGGAAAATGTGCGCTCGACAGCAGATACCGCGCCCGCTGCACCGCGTCTCGCATCTTCGCGCGCGTCTTTGCGATCTCGTGCGGAGGGTACGCCTCGTACCCCATCGGCTTACACATCTGCAGCAGCCAGTCCTCCAAGATCTGCCGTGTCCACTGCAGACCCTTCATCTGGTAGCCAAGCGCGAGGATGGCCGCGATGTCGCTTGGATCGTCCTTTTGATAACGCACGAGCTTTAGGGCGACCGCCCACGACCAGCTCACGCCGACAAGGATCAGGCCAGGCCCGCTGTACACCGTGTTCAGCGTAAGATTTGTGGGCGTCATGGCGTCGATATAGATGGGGTCGACAAGACGACCGCTGGGTGCACTGATAGGACCGCAGTGGTCATCAGGACAAAGAATGGAAGTTGAATACGGCAGACGCACTCGAAGGCCATTGGTAACGCTACGTCGGCGTGTGAGTTCATCCAATCGGCACCCAAGTCGAACCGGCGGGCTGTGTTCGTGATGCAGGCGAGCAGGCGGTCGCCTGCATCGTGCATACCGCGCTTCGCCATCTCGTTGACGAATGACCTGTGGCAGTAGTCCACATCGCGCGTGTGTTGCCTGCACCGGAGGCTCCGATGAAGCACCATCACTGCACCGCCATGGATCACTAGACGTACTGGGAACCCGAAACAGTGCAACAAGCGGCTAGAGAGGTCGTCGAGGGCCGCAGTGAGATGAGGCTTCGTGAGAAGGACGTCGTTGTGTTCTTGCATGTTCTAGGAGGCGGTGAAGACCAGGACGTGGATGTATTGTTGGGGTGAGTACTCCGAGATGACACGGGTAGGACCTCCACGCGCTCCTCATAAACAAACTCGAGCGGTGCAAAGAACGAAGGCTGCGGGCAGTCGAGTCAAAACACGAACTCCAGTAGGGCGACGAGTAGGGTGGGGGGTCGGGGCGTGTCCTAGATCATGTCAGAGTCTTTGTACTCTGGCGACGGCGTCAAGCAGATTGACGAAATTATCGTAAAGCAGCCGAAGCCATCAAGCACAGGTTTGGGGCGCTGGGCGATGGCAATCACACGGCCAGATAGAGCCATTGCAGGCATAGCGGCCTACCTGCGGCCACGTTCCTAAGGTACAGAGATGAGATGGATGAGCTCTCCTCGAGGCCGTGGTGGTTGTCGAAGGGCAAGACCTGCACGACAGGGCTCGTAGTAGGAACTGATCCGCTATAATATTATATCCGGCAGTGCTTGCAATGAATTAAGGTTCGCTTCGACCCGTGTTCCTCCTGAAGATTGCTGAATTCGCTTTTACACTCTTCCTCGGGGCAGGGGTCGTCGTTCGTGCGACGTCACTCGAGCGACAGGACGTCCGAGATCCGTCTCACATGGACACTGCAGCGCATTGCAGCGGCATTGAACCTTGAACACTCCGAGTCGACCGGCTCTAAACCGGTTCTGAGTCCGGGAGCAACTTGGCTCAGTCAGTACGTATGGCCATCCTACACTTGAGATAATCTAAGACGTGCATGAGTGAGTGCTTACTGCCCTGGAGGCCATGCGGCTGTGCAGCTAACATTTTCCCCAGATTGACCCGCTGCGACAGGCGACACGGCGGCAAGATCGGTACACCGACTTCGTACTGAGTTTCTCTGCACCTCCGTGGTTGTTTTGAAGTACACGCGCTATCGCTGCATCTCCAGTCCGACGCGAATCGGGGGCCACGAGATGTGTTCCCGCCAGAGGCGGAATGCGCCAACTCGAACTTCGAACCCTGGATGGCTACCGGGACCTTCATCACGATATACAAGGGGCCACCCAGGGCCGCCGGAATGCAAAGAGGAGGCCGACATGAGGCCGCCGGTGTCTCAACCAGGGTGCAGGGTGCTGTGTATTATGTATACAGGGTCCCAGCCTGTGCTGCTCGGCGCTCGAAGGGCATCGACGGCAATGTCCGCTGGTCGGGATATTGGCAACGCCACACGATGAGCATGCGGGGTCTACTGACGAGACAGGCGGGTCCGCATACGCCAGCACTGAGATGCACCAATCCTAGAGTCATGGATCATACCATCAATCCCTTTATATGTGCATCGCCCAAAGCGAGCCTAATATTGTACGATCGCGATGCCCAGCATACGCTTGACTATACTTATACACATGCCAAAGAAACGAATGGACAGCATTTTTGCTGCGAACAGCGCAGCTTACACAGGCCAGGCGCGCTCCCGGACCGCTGTGATCCAGGACGAAGAGGCGTGGGGGAACTGATGGAGGCAAAGACGTCAGTTAGCGAGGATAGGAGAGCATGGACACTGCACAGAGACGTACCTCCCAAACCATGACACCGCCGTCTAACAGATCAAAAGGGAGAAAGAATCAGTAGTTATATCTGGATTGTTCAGTTTGTGTACGTACTCCAGCCTTTGCCTTTCGCCTGGGCGACACATCCCGCCAACGTCGACGTCGACATGTACCCGTTAGCTGCGTCGCTGCTTTTCGCGGGCTTCCCGATCACGAGTTTGCTTTTGGGCACAGACTCGGCGATCTCGAGCAGCGATGTCTTCGGCCACTGGGAGCTGGACTTCGTGATCAGGTTGGAGCAGGTCGTATATTCCGAGGATCCCTCTGCGCGGACGGTGGGTATGATAATTAGTGTATCGGATATCGGCCATTATGAAGGTGTCTATACTCACGGTTGTAGAATTGCACATTGTACTGGAGTTCGATTGTTTAGCATTAGAAAGACGAAGGTGGAGATACAGAGATCAAAAAAACACACCCAATCAATAAGGTCGCCGACTTTTTCGTGGACCTTGAGGTATCCTCCCCCGCCCCACATGGTCTTGCCCGGAGAGAACCTATGATTCATATCCACCATCAGCATAGACGGCGGACACAGGACTTTCTCGACCTACCAAGGTGCCACAGCTGTGGAGACGGGCTGGTCATTATTTATCGTCTTGGACTAATGGGAAGGGCACTTACGGGCATGAGAGATGATGAATTGACCGGCAGGTAGTTCGTTCCTCAGCTGCGTGGTGAACTCGATCAACCAGTTTTCGGCGCTGCCGTCACCAGCATCGAACGCGGCAAAGTCCTAAAACACAAAGATCGTATATTTCTGCCGTACAGATGAACGGGAACCAACGGGAGACGCA
This sequence comes from Ceriporiopsis andreanae CBS 279.92, assembly GCA_001969225.1. Lineage (NCBI taxonomy): Eukaryota > Fungi > Basidiomycota > Agaricomycetes > Polyporales > Meruliaceae > Ceriporiopsis > Ceriporiopsis andreanae. Next base: position 17,965 of record ALYI01003790.1, on the reverse strand, counting down.
CCTCGTAATCGACATCGATACCATCCAGACCGTATTTCTTGACCCACTTTGCCATGGTCGTGGCCGTCTTCGTGGGATCCGCCTGGCTAGAGGTGGGCGTGTCCGTTGAACCGAAGGCGGACACGATGAGCTTGATGCCCGCATCGTTGTATTTGGCCTTGATGGAGGAGCGCGTGGCGGCGTCCAGCTCCGCCCACGCCACTGCCTGATCCGTTTCCCCCGAGAGAAGCAGGAACGACAGCGTGCTATCGTAATAGACGACAAGTGGTAAGCATAACCCTCGAGCGAGGTACTGTCCTGCTTACAAAACATTGAACCCATTGATTTTAGAGACAGCCGGGGGCCCGTTCTGGCCGGTGACCCACTGATCGCTGTACACGACAAAGTGCGGTGCGTCTTGCGCGGACCGTGGGTCCAGGGTGACCGGCACCGCGAGCCCTGTGGCGAAGAGTAAAACCGCGGCTGCGACCGCGCGCAAAAGGGTGAGAGCGACCATGTTGTCCTGCAAGTTTCCTGAACTTGAGTGCAGAGCGCGAGGGGCGGGGCGTCCGTGCGCGGCGCATTATGTACGGCCACAGAAGAAGGTGTTGTCGATGCTCGTGCCCCATCGTGCGTTGCGCGGCGACAAAGAGGAGGAGGGCCGGAACAAGGGCGACGCGCGCCGTGTCGGTGACGGCGACGGGATAGCACAAGGGCGCTATCGTGTACAGCAGCCGTGGTTGCCGTTAGTTTGTACGCGAGTAGACGCGGTACAAGGCCGCTACGCCTGTGGTGTATACATAACGCTTGGTTGTGGAGCAATTGATCGACGCCGCTCCTGCTTTGTCCGGGCCACAAGACCAATCCGTCGACCGCGTCTAGAACGTGGGTCTTCAAGCGGTCTAGAATCAGCGCTGCAGTCCACGATTTATTCTCCATTCAGTCCACCTTTGGAGCGCATAGCAACTTGTTGCTCACCACAAAACTGTTGCATGCCCCTGGTAATGGTCATCCTTTCGGGCGCAATATTCGGGACGCCGGCGGAGGCCTGGTAGCTGCCTGTATTGCACAGCTAAGTAATGTCAATTGGCTGTCTTTGTTGAATCGAACAACCTGACTCGAAGCGCCAACGCAATGGCCACAGTACATACCCAAGCGCGCCGGCGCGCACCAGCTATCTATGGTCGGAAGGTAGAGATATTTGAATCGATGATCATGGCAACCCCAATCGGCGCGCTATGGCGCATACAAGGTAAATCTTGAGAGGTAAATCAATGCTGTGACTCAGCTGCAGCGGCGGGTATCACTGGTCTGTGCGTTCAGTACAAAGCGGCGCGAGTCCCGAGGTTCCCGCGACCAAGTGAGCACAATCGCCGTTGTGCAATTGATTCCTGAACAGAGTTATGAGACACTCACCTTGGAAACATGCGCACGATGCTTGGCGAGGTCGAGCAGATCGACATCATGGTCAACGAAGTTGAACATCATGCATCAAAACGGATGTGGCGACAACGTGTATCGTCTGTGACAGTATGACAACGTGACAAAAGGTCACACTCAGCATGCGCGCAGAATGCACCCACAGCATCGACCAGATATTAGCACCTGTCCCCATGGGAACGTTGTGCCAAAAAAACGCCTAGGGCAGCTGATATCCGCGCCGCAAAGTCGAATTGTCAACATATACTTGAAACGTTGAAATATCGCACTGTCGAGTATTCCAAAGCCGCGAGATGCCAATTAGAAAGTTGCAGTACGTACGTTACAAAAGTGGGAGCGGTACCATTCAAAGTGTCCGTGGGCACGTACTAGCTGCGGAGAAGCTCTAGTTCTATTGCGATTGTGTGATAGTGGGCACGATGTGCCTGATTTTCTCCGGTACGAGGTCGGCGGGCAGTCGCGCGATCTTGTCCAGTGGCGCACGTTTGGCGAGGGCGAGCAGGTTCAAGCGCAGTTCGCGCATCTTAGGGTCCTCCTTGCCGTCTTGCCGTCCATGTCTGTCATCTTCTCGGTCTATGTCTACCGCCATCGGAGCATCATCATCGGATCCCTGTGATTGTGGTTGCGAGCCGTCGCCGTTCATGCCTGCTGCAAGCTCGGCGATGAGGTCCGCGGCGTATGCCAACGCGTGCTCGAGCATAGCGCGCGACTCTAGCTGCACGCCGCTCTGGTCGTGGGGCTGAATGTATGGCACGTTGCCTTCTTTGTCCTTATCCGTATCTTGTGTCGCCGCGTACGCCGCGCCCGCCCACTCACTGTCTGCGAGAAACAGCTCGTCTGGGGCCTTGATGAGCGCGGCCATGTCGATAGGGGTCCCCGCGAGCTTGCGCAACTCAACAAGGCTCCGCGCCGCCCGTGGGAGCACCGTGCACGCGTATTCAACCTGGGCTGCGGTCGCTGCGTCGATACCGACATTCAGGTCGGGTGCACTTGGTTCAATATTTGTTGAATTTGAGGGTTTTAGGTTCCAAAGCTCCCGCGCGGCGTCGCGCAGGAGCTTATGGCGGCCGTCCGTGAGCGGATCGACTATTGTGTTCTCCACGTACTGTGCGAGAGGGGCGCCCAGGCCGTGATCAACACCAATTATTTTGTCTTCCGTGACCACCTGTGTTCCAATTGATTGTTAGCGTACGGTATAGCATACAGGCCTAAAGACCGGGGTCTGACCTCCATTTCGTCCTCCTCCTTCTCCCCTTCCTCGCCATGATCACGGAAATCCTGCAGCATGGACGGCGAGAGGAATTCTGCCAGGCTGCGTACATACGCCAAGCCATCGACGCCGCCGTACACGACATCGCGCAGAAAGTCCTCCGCCTGCCGTCCCCGCCTAACCCAATACCCATTGTTAGTCAAGTCCATATCGTCGTCTGCGTAGGCTGGGTGGCGCCAGGCGATGGTGTGGTCCACGAGCCGGCGGATAGCGGCGGCGACCTGCGCATCTGTCCCGAGTTCCTTGCCTACATCGCCGTCTGCTACGCGATATTCCTGCGCGAGCCGCCCCGTCAGGCTCGCGAACGCGCCGTAGTCCGTCGCGTGTGGTGCGCGAGTCGGAGGATCCTGCTCCTCCGCGTACCCTGTGTCCTTGTCTTTCGCGCGGCGCGCCGGCGCATGCCGCGTGACCACCCAGTGTCGCCGCCGCGCCCGCGTGCGTCCGGGCGCAGCCGGGGCTGGAGGGGCACTGGGTACAGGGAGCGTGCGAGTCGGCGGGAGAGCGACGGGGCTCGGATAGGAGGTGTCGGTGTTTGGGAATAAGGGTGTGAGTAGAGGTTTCGAAGGCGGTTCGGGAACAAGAGCAGAGAGGAAGGTAAATGGTTCCTCCACTACGCGCGATCAAGACCAAGTGAGACTACGCGACACAGACGAGGCTGTAGGAGACTCACTTTCTGGATAGTCCAAACTGCCATCTGGGTGGTACGGGGGCCCTCCTTTCTCCATACGCATACGCTCTTTCTTTGTTCGATACTTTTTGCCTACATGATATGATGAGTGAATGAATAGGGCGCGGTGTCTTGCGTAGACGTACCTTTCAGTTTCAAGGACAACATGAGCTCGGCCCACTCCGACCCAGGCGGGAACACTCCAACGCCATCCTTATACCCAGGGAGGTGCCCGTCAGGCTCTGTGCTCTCTGATAGCATTCCTGCTGGTTTCTTCTGCGCCGCCTTCCCCATCCTTCGTGCGCCATGTCCGTTAAGATTCGGCGTAGGCATCGTCGATGCCACGGATACCGAGCGTCCCCTGGTGCTGCCGTCCACGTCCATTGGTGTACTCACGTCCTCCGAGCTCTTCCCGTCTTGCCTGTCTTCGTCGGCCTCGTCCTCGCGCTCGACGTCAACGTTCCAGTCCGTCTCGTACTCAATCACCGTCGCCGCTGCTCGGTTAATGTGGTCTATCGCGAAGGTTTCAATGCGCTCCGCCTCGGTGTGGTAAATCGTCCCAGGTGGGTTGAAGAGCTTCGCGTTAGAGGTGACAAGACGGACGTCGTTCTGTGAAAGGTGAAAGGTATGAGGGGTCAATTGATCGACGTCCCAGACTCCGAGGAGGATGAAACACGCACTGCAAACTCCTCTAAAGCGCGGTACCGGCCCTTCTCCACCTTTTTCGTTATGGTTCCAAAGTCCATCGGGCGTTCGATGATGTCCGCATAGCCAGGGACATTCGGGACGTCCACCGGAGTGAGAAAAAATGCATAGTCGTCCTTCCTGCCACAATAGAGTGAGAAAATACAGAAAAATGTCAGAGAAGATAGTCAGCTTACTTCTTGATCAGCACGATAAGTCTCGACAAAACCTCCTTGAGCGGTTTGAGCTTGACCGGTCTAGGAGCTTTAGGGATGGGGATGTCGCGGAAAGCGGTTGCCTTGTGGCTCTTTTTCTTGCCTTTCAACGCTTTTATGGCACTGAGGGGTGGAAGGACAAGAGTAAGCCCTGTTCTTGTTGCGCCATTTCGCGAGCTTTCGGCCTGCAGGCCGTCGTTTGAAGAGAACACGAGATTATCCATGCACTTGAGGTTCAGAGGGTTTCTGGCCGGTTTTCACACTCCGCTGAGCTTTCCACGCGTCGCGCCATCGAAATCAATGTTTTCGTAAACCATAAATTAGGTCCATATTTATGTCTCCACAGACGACCGAATATAATAGGCAATACACCTAGCGGAAGTCGAAATTGTTGAGAGCTCGTCGTCGTTGTCGTGAACGGCGAGCAACTATATGCACATTGCGACCGCAATTGACGCTCCCTGTTGATCCTACTCGTCGTCCCAATTGATTATACGATAAAGAAGTAATCACCAAGAGCAATTGATATATCTCAAACTCTTGACGAACCGCCAATCAAGGCGACCCGCGCAGCTCTTTCATCCGACCGTGACGAGGACCCTCGCAGAATCTACAGCGAAACCGGGACGGAAACATGAGCTCGTTGGCTTTCTTGGTTACGGAACTCCAAGTGCGAAGCCTGCGCTCTACCCGTTATTCAAGGGCTTACATTCGTCCGAAGTCTCTAGCTAGCGAAACCAGACGAAAGCATCCAGATGTTCGAGAGGTGAGTTGCCTCTACCTCTTTTCCCGGACGAATTGATCACTCATTGTATTCCAGGCCGCAGAGAAGTCCCTGGCGATCCTGAGGTCATCGCCAGAGCAAGCGACGGTAAACTTAGCCTCAGGTGCGTCGCGTCGAGAATGTCATGCGCGCGACAGCTTATCTATTCAAACAGATGGTCCGCAATCAGAGGATCTACTCAGACCAGTATTCATGGGTTGCGCCACGAAGAACGCGAAGGTGGTTGCCATATCGCTTGGATCCCTCCAGCGACTCATCGCACTCAAAGCCGTGCCACAATCTGCGGTCCCGCTCATAATCAACACAATGACCGATTGCATGAACCAAGGTGTCGACATTCAGCTACGCATCCTACAGACACTACTGTCCCTCATCACCAACTTCCCCAATGTGCATGGAGAATTGCTCGGAGACGCGCTGCTCCTGTGTTTCAAGCTGCAAGAGTCGCGCATCGCGGTAGTGTCATCGACAGCGGCGGCTACGCTGAGACAGCTAGTCATGTTTGTCGTCGACAAGGTCGTAGACGAGGACAGACGCGACGACTTGGAACCGGAGGTCTTCGTAGAAGTAGCGCTCCCCAATGGCGCTACGAAAGCGCTGGGGCCTTCTGCTCGAGACACATTCTCGGTATTTGAGGATTTGTGTCTCCTTGCTAACGCGGAGAAGCCCCTCTTCCTCAAGCTTGAATTCCTCCGGAAGACTTTCGCCCTCGAGTTGATTGAGAGCGTCCTCACGAACTATCATGACCTTTTCAGAAAGGTTCGTTCACAGCCCATCGTAGCAGTCGACTTCACCCGAAGTCGCTAAAACTTCTTTACCAGCACGAGGAGCTACTCCTTCTACTCCAACACCATCTATGCCCACTGGTCCTAAAAGCGCTATCTGACCGACCAAGCTTCCCGCTAACTTTGCGTTCCACGCGCGTCGTGTTTCTGCTCCTGAAACAGTTTTCGTCCGAACTCAGAATGGAGGCGGAAGTGTTTCTCATGCTGCTTATCAAGATCATCAGTGCTGATACAGACGGCATGACTCCTTCTGCATCTACCGAAAGCTTCCATATAGGACATGGTGCGCGACCCCAGTGGATGCGGGTACTGGCGATGGAAATCATGCGAGGGTGAGTGCCCTGTAATACTTATACCTACAATGCACTACTGAAAGCATCGTGACATCCGAGCAGGTTATGTAGCGACGCCGAGCTCATGCGGCACGTGTGGCTGAGATACGACGCAGAGTCGTCTGGCTCGAAGGCCTTCATCTCGCTGCTCACAGCGCTCAAAAGGCTTGTCACAGAGAAGCCTGCGCTCCTCGGCGTGAGTTCGCAGATGTCGGGCGTTGGCGTCCCATCCAGTGCAAACACGGAAGACCGAACTAGCAGCCATGGCATGGATGTGGCGGGCGTTGCGGGAATGGTTGCCAATGCAGCCAGTGCGACGATGTCTGTTGCTGTGGGAATGATGGGTCCTGAGGCAGGTCTGAACACTCAAACATCTTCGATGAAACTACAGTGGTAGGTTCACCTCCCTACGCCGCGGTGTGCATCTCACAGATTGCCTGCATCGTATAGCATCGACCAACTTGATAAAGCTGACTCACCACCAATACCGGAACCATACATCTACCTCCTTTGTGTACAATGTCTTGTATCCCTCTGCGAGGGATTCGCAGGCTGCGTCAGTCCTCTCTTTAACTCCATCCTTGTACAACGCCCACGCCAAGCGGGCGAGCCCGTCATTCGAGCCCCTCCAGCACTCGACCTCGCTTCGCTTCCCCCAGACGAACCGTCCACCAAGCAACTACGTACCGTGCACGACATGGTTGAAACCGGTTGGCCGCCCTTGCTGGCCGCGCTCTCTTTCATCATCTCGACTCATCTCTCAGACGAGCTCTTCGTTGATGTTCTTGCCAGCTATCAAGCAATGACCAACGTTGCAGGCATGCTTGGCCTTACGACGCCGCGCGACGCTTTCTTTGCGAGCCTCGCAAAGTTTGCTATACCATCGCGTGTTGTGTCTAGCCTAGATACGTATGTCGAACCGCCGACACCGCGGACTCCAGGCACATTTTCGGAGAATTTGGGCCTCACTGGACCGGCGCAAGCTCCCGGACTCTCAGAGAGGAATATGGCATGCCTGAAGGTCTATATCGCTAGCTCGTTGTTCCTCGCGGGCAGCCTTGGCGACAGCTGGTTCAACATCTTAGAGACGCTGCAGAACGCGGATTACGTTCTGACAACCAAAGGATCGAAATCTACCAGCAGCAAGCGGAATACCATCGGTCCAGGCGCCGGCCCTGCAACACCTGGTCGATCTGTTTCAACGAGCTCTACGCAGGCCCCGAACCAACTGGCAACCCCGCAATCTCAACAGCAGTTGTCGCGCCATCCCCTCCTTACCGATCTCGATCCGGAGAGCCTTCAGCACTCACTGCAGCGGCTCTTTGATGCGTCGAAAAACATGGATGACCATGCATTCCATGATTTTATCTCGGCCCTGTGCAAACTCAGTGCAGTCATGGTCGGCATGCAGTCCACCGAGGACAGCGAAACTGTGGTTACTGAACTTAGTAACGAAGATCTGCCGACTAGTCCCAGTCTGAGCCTGGGAGTTGAAGCTCCTCATAGGCGGAGAGTCAGCGGTATTCACCTAGCCCGCACTTTGGTGAGTTTTGAAGACTCCAGTAGCTACTACGTCTGATCTCTTCCAAGCGCTCTGGAGATTTCGGAATAAACAAGCTCGGTGGGGTCGCGAAACTCAACATCCATAGGCTGATCTATCGAGATCCTGAGGTCGCATGGAACATCATCACCTCTCACCTTCTCTCTGTGATCAAGCATACACTCGCCCCTCCCACCATCCGCATACAATCGGGACGAATTCTCGACGACATCTTGACTGTTGTCCCCCGCAATCTGTCAACGACAGGGGAATTACAGCCGAAGGTACAACGCCGAGTCCTAGACGTCCTCGCACAACAGATTATCCCAGATAACACCTCCTCAGGCAACACGACCACGATAGAGTTGCGACGAATGGGCTTGGAGACTTTACACCAGATCTTGCAAGCGTCGGGACATACGCTCGTCGTCGGCTGGGAGACCATTTTTGAGATGCTGGGCAGTGTCTGCAGACCCGCTGTGTCGGCACCGTCTGCGGCAGGAGATGACTCCGTAACTTCTTCACCCTCCTCTACACGTAAACCGCCTCCTTTGGGACACATCAACGAGAAGAACTATGCCTCTCTCGTGAAGATCGCATTCCAATCTTTGACGTTGGTCTGCGACTCCCTCTCAGAACTCTCGCCCGAGAACCTTCGCCTCTGCATCGGTACTCTGGGCCAGTTCGGGCGACAGGCCGATACTAATATCGCTCTGACGGCGGCGGAGAGTCTTTTATGGGGCGTCTCCGACTCGATCCAGGCGAAGCGCAAGGAGGTGGAGCAGGAGCCGGAATACAGCGCGCTGTGGATGTTCCTTCTCATGGAGATTCTTGGCCTCTGCACAGATGCACGACCTGAGGTCCGCGTCGGCGCCATACAGACGTTGTTCAGAACGCTCCAACTTTATGGCGGCACTCTCAGCTTGGATACTTGGGAGGAATGCATCTGGCAAGTCACCTTCCCGCTACTAGGTTCCATCACCGCTGCGATGAGCCAGATGACTCCCGATCTACAAGCAGCCGCCGAGTCTCAGTGGGACGAATCTAAGATTCTGGCGCTGCAGTCCATTGGATCAATCTTCCAGGATTTCTTGGCCAGCAAGATTATGCACCTGGAGTCTTTCCCGAGTGCTTGGGAAGTCTTCGTCGGCCATATCCAGAGCTCGTGGTTCAACGACAGTCGGAATGTTAGCCCACCAGCCCTTCGATGTCTCGACAAAGCGGTCAGAGCTCTGGGTGGTGCTAACGGGACGATGAAGGATAAGACGTCGGCCGCTTTAGAGAGCGCGTGGAAAGCGTGCGACGCGATGGGACAAGTCCTGTTGCAACGTCACACTTCACCCGATCCCGAACTTCTTGAAAATGCGTTCACACAGGAGAGCCTTGGTGCTTACGTGGACGTCATAAGAAGTATTCGTCAAGTGCACAAGCAGGTGCAGAGCCAAGAATGGGACCTCACACGCCTGACACGGCTCATGGCAATACTGAAAGGCATGTCGTTCTTTCATCTCCACTAGAATATTATTGACGTCCTACCTAGGTGTCCTAACGTACTCACATTCTCCCGACTTCCGACCGGATGTAGATGCTTTGAGTCCTGTACAGGCATGTCGTCTTCTTGTATTCGCCCAGGTGCAGTGCTTACGTCTAAACAGAGTGTGGTCATGGATGCGATACGTGATATCGATCTCTCCATTGAGGGTGCTCCATCCTTAGTGCTGCGCGATCTCTCCGAATACGTGACCTTGCCCTTTATGGCCGCGTTCGACATCCCAGGAGTCGCCAATGTGTCGCAATCGGGTACCTCGAAACAACGCACTACTCCGCAGAAAAGGATTACGTACATCGGACTTGCGAAGAGAACAATGTCTCAGCTGGTGGAGCTATACCTGCGCTTCAAGGAGAACGACAATATCTACAATGACGGGACCCTAGAAGCTATCTTCTCGGTATGCTACTTCTTCGTTGATGATAAATGTTCTAACGCCGTTGTAGGCCTACGCCATTCCTATCAAGATGAAGTACGAGTGTCCTTCGGCGTCCAAGTTCGGCAAGGATCAGCCATTATGGAAAACCGCGACTGGTAACTTCCTCCGCATCGTGAAGGAATGCGGGCTTCAAATACAGAGCTTAGGAGAGAGTGAGTTATCGACCCCTCTGTATAATTTCTTGTCTGATCATAGTATCAGAAATCGTGGATGAGCATGTTGAAGGCGTATGGAGGCAAATCATCGAGACCTTCCGAGGAGGTATCCTCGCCGACTGTTCTACCGCAGACTCGTTCCCACTGGAAGTGCAGGAAGCCGAGGAAAGTTTCGATCTTGCTCTCGTGGCGGCGCTGGAGATCGACGTTCTGCCGTACCTGGGTGACGCCCGCGTCCCCGACTATATCGTAACACAGCTAGCCAGGGTGTTGCAGCAAGGCAGTCAGATCCGTCAACCCGCAGAATATCGCCCGCCATCACCCACGTCCCCTAATAGCAATTCAAAGAGGACGTCGTTCGACCTGGAGAGGCAGTTCGGTGACGTCCAGCTTCCGGAAGGCACCACAGAAGTCGGGCATTTCCTCCCACGAGAACGCTTCGCATATTGGTGCTTCGACCTTTTGTTCCTGGTTTGTTCGGATACGGCCAAAGGTGATTTAGCTTGTTTGGTGCTCGCGTTATACTCATGATTGTCCTGTATAGATCGCATTCCTTCGCGACGTCGTTCTGCAGCGCTTGCTCTACCTGCGCTTCTGACTCGGTGTCGTACAACCCTGACTAGCTTCGTGGCCGATGAAGCCCTTCGAGGCAGTCTGCCTTTCTCTCGGTAAGTCTTGAGCACACGGAGATAGTTGCCATCCTGACGATGCTATAGTGCTCGCGAGGAAGAACTTCTTTATGTTCTTAAGAAGCTATTGGAACTCCGTCTATGGCCTGGCACTCTCTATGCGGCGTTTTCTGACACTCCTACTAAGTTCAGCGTAAAGCTACCTGGTATGTCCCTCTCATGATCATCGGGATACCCTCTAATGGTTCCGTAGATATTGACCAAACCTTGAATCCCGCTGAGCTCATCGCAGACGCGGTAAAGCGGTCAAATAAGGCGCACCTATTCCACTTCTATCCTGTCCTATGCGAGATAGTTGCAATCCCACGGAAGACGCCAACAGTGTGGACATCGGTGACGCAGCACAAGGAATCGCTAGAGAGCCCACAAGTGGGTGCAATCAAAGGCGCTGTGAGCTGGAACTCTGGAGCGTCCGGCGAGGGCAGGGTGGTCGAGCTTGACGCACGCATACTTGTAAAGGAGTGTTTGAAGGAGATAGGCCTCGAAATGGGCCTTGGGCAATAATCACAGCGACAAGTCAACGTAAAATACCCATACCCGTGTCTGCATTATTTTCACCTCACATCAGACGGTTTATCGCGCTCTCCAGAGCAGGTTGCAGTACATTTACGTAAGCGACGATGAGACTAAGTACTAGTGTCGCGACCAACTTTGCGCTCTTGAACCTTACCGTCATGATCAAGGTCAGTCGAACCTCCTCGCACCGGTTTTTAGATCTTACCCGTACGGTTGACCTCCATGACCCATCTCGATTATTCAAACCTATTCGCCTCTCGACGATACGGCCGCGCGTTCTTCGCACATCGGACGATGTCGACTTCCGTCTGTTCAGGTTATCATGCCAAAGGCTTCACCGGTCTTCTACATGAGCCCGAACCCCTCCTAACGGTGTAAAGCTAATATAATATGTTCATTGTATGCGCTGAGCGGACGCCATCTAAGTCAAATCTAAACCTTCCTGTCGATGTTGTTCTGCACCACTTCTCGCACCCCATCCTCCCACGTATCCCAACAAACGGAAAGCACATGCGTGTTTCTGCCAGGCTTCTCTGGAAACCTATCGTTCTTTCCTGGCATGTTCCCATCCCGCGCCAGCACCTCCGGCAACACCCAATGCCACCGAATCATTCCCTCGCGCTTGAAGCCCATCCTCTCTGCAAGCTTCACAGACGCGATGTTTTTCTCGTGCGCGCACCACTGCACGCGTCGCAGGCCGAGCCCCGGCACGGGCGCCGTCGGTAGCTCGAGACAGTAGCGAAGAAGGACACCGACCGCGTTGCCCGCGACGTGTGTGCGCTGGAATGGCGGAAAGATGAGGACGAACGCGATTTCCGTGCGGAGGTTGGAGTCGGAAGTGTGATAGAGTCCGAGCACGCCTGCGAAGCTGCCACCGTACTCGGGGTGCTCAGGGTCCGGACGCGTCTTGTCGATGATGGCGAGCAACGTGTTGGAGGGGTCCGCGCGGACGTAGACTTCGTAGTAGAAGAGCATCGACTCAAATGTCGGCCACGTTCCAGGATAATAACGCAGGAGGTCGGGGTCGCTACCGACGTATCCCCAGTACTGCTTCGCGTGCAGGCGGGGGATGAACGAAGTCAGCTTGACGCGCTCTGTCTCGAGGCTTTCGGTGCGGATGGGGAAGACAAAGTTGATGTCGAAGGGCTCTGGGCCGTACAGCTCTTCCGCTGACAGCGTTGGCGGTTTCGGCGCCGTGTACGAATTGGTGAACGACATGATGGGCACTTTGAGAGTCGACGCTGCTGTGCCCCGAGTTTTTCAATGTCCAGCGAAAGCGTTAATCAAATATCCGGTGACTGGACTGCAGGAGTCATTTGGTTTCCGATTCGCGTAAAAAGCACGATCGCAAGTGATCGCAAGGACGAGATATTAGCGCGTTAGCGGCGTGGCGCCAACTTGGAAGTAGGATTGGTCATCATATACATACAACAGTTTCTGCATCGGCCACGACATCTAACAGCTTGTCAGACGCGCTGCTACAAGCTACGACGATGGGCTGAGACAACAGTTGCCATCTATGCGCCGGATGTGTCCTCGACAACTTCTACCAAATGGTGCTTGCGCCATTCCTTCAGCCCATTTTCGAAGTTGCGGTCATCCAGCCCGTTTCTGACTAAACAGAAAGTCACACCTGTGGACGGAACCGAGTCAGCGGAGTTCCGGGCGACACTGCACCATGCCGTACCAAGGGATTCCACGTTCTTGTTGCGTGGCTCGTCATCGTAGAAGACCTGCCAGTATTAGTGGAACAGGTACAAACGCGACCCTCGCAACTCACCATCTCAGTATACGGGATTCCTGTCTTCTCGTGCAGCTTCTGGAAATGACGCGTCTTGGTACCTGATTCGAGGAAGAGCAACGATTGAGGTAAACGCGGCGAGACCAAAGAGATGTACTGACCGGGGTATATTTCTAGCTGGTCGAAATACTCTATTGCTGGTCTCACTGAGGTCTGACTGTCTCCGACCTGTGGCGGGACAAGGAGAAGAGAAAGCGCTTTCTTTGCACTGTGGATTATGGTAAAACATTAGTGAAGTCCAAAGTGTAGGGAACGGTAGCCTTACAGCTTCGGAGTGTGAGTTCGTGAACATGCGGCAATCGACACCCCAGCCTCGCGCATCCGGTGCAGAATCTCCGGTACATCGCGGTAAAATGAGATCTTGTCGTCATTCCTGCACGTCACGAGAGAAATGAGAACGACATGGCCGACGTGTGATGTCAACCCGTACGCGCCTGTCTAGTACTTCGTTGAGAGCTTCGCCCTCCCGTCTTAACGGACCTAGCATGTGCAATTAGCAAATTATAAATGGCGTCCAAAGGTCGAGGACAATGCATACCCGTGACATGAGTGTCTATCCAGAGGTCCCATAGAGTATAGCTGCACTAGGCAGCAGATAAACAAGGAGGTCACGGGTCAATCGAACAGAGGCTTAGGCAAAGTTTGCGCGCACTCTAGGTCAAAAGCGACAAGCTTTGGCAGCCGACTGGTCATTATTCTTTGATTGTCAAGGGTGTACGCGACGGTGCTGGGGTGTCGGTGAAATATAGAGCTCAATGTTGTATTCATCGTGACGGTGGTTGTCTAAGTTGTGGCCGTCTGGCGCTCCCTCCACTTCTTCCCACCATCCACCACCACCACACACGCGACCAACATACATTGCATGACGATCACCAGCCCTCCAAACAAAAAGATCAAGCTAGAAGACGATAATGACACGTTCGTTTTCGCCGATTTCACGGGGCACAAAGGCGAGGTGGAAGTCAAACTTGAGGAATCAGCGGACCATGAGGAAGACAAAGACGACATGAACGCGGACCACTGCAGCATCTGCCTGCAGCCCATCTCCGACCGCACGCTCATCCCAGCGTGCTCCCATGAGTTCTGCTTCGAGTGTCTTCTCGTGTGGACGGGTTAGTGTCAGTATCGTTTTCGTCATCTTCACTCCGTTCCGACGATGAGGTCCGGTTTTCACAGAACAGTCGCGCCGCTGCCCACTCTGCTCCGGGCAGATTGGCGAGTATCTGATACACAACATTCGTTCCAAGTACGACTTTCAAAAGCATTACTTGGCCCCTTTGCGCACGTCGCCGCGTCCTGGCCCCTTACTATCACGCGCACACGGCGGTGGCGGCAGGCGAAGAGGTGCTGGACGAGAGCCCGTATGGGGCAGAGCCGAACGGAGGGCGAGAGATAGAGTCCGTGAAGCTGCAGATGAGCTTGAAAGGGCGATAGAGAAAAGAAGATGGGTCTACCGACATCATCTTTATGCCATGGTACGTCTGACCAGTCTTGCTGCTCGTTGGTCTTACTAATGTTCTCCATACGCCCAGCACGTCGCTTCCAACTCATATACCCGCTTTCGACCATTCCCCACGCCCACTCAATTCTCGGCCAACCCTGACCTTATTAAGAGAGCTACCATGTTCGTTCGCCGCGAACTTCAAGTTTGGGACTCCCTCGATGTAGAGGTATGACTCCCATCTAGTTTAGATGTCCCGGCTTTACCACTGACTCACTTTCAGTTTCTCACCACGTTTACAGTCTCTCTGATGAAGTCGATAGACATACGCTCTGAGCCCGCGGTGAAACTTCTCGCAGAGTTTTTAGACATAGATGCGGAGTATGACAGCGAGGATCCGCGGGCGAACGCAGAACATTTTGCTCATGGTATGCAGCATGCCCATCTTGATTTTGTGATTCTAACCTCGGGCTCTTCCCGCTGTGCTAGAGCTTTATAGCTACCTCCGCTCACCGTTCCGAGACCTTACTGTCTACGATTCTGTCGTACAGGTAAGACAACGATCTTCGAGTCAGCTCTCATAGCTAACTACTTCCACTCAGTACGATACCCCTACGGACGTGCCTCCACCACACCGTGCTGAGCAAAGTCGTCGATGGCATAGAGACCGTGTATCGCTCTCTCCAAGCCTTTCGCCCTCCCCTCGACCGTCTGGCTCAAGAGAGAGATCAGCCAATGCATATATCCCCAGACCGACATCACATTTCGCACGACATGACTCGAATGCCGAACGCCACAGTCGTTTCAACTCGAACGACCGTGAGCACGGCGTCCACGACTTTCCTCACCGCAATAGCGCGCGCACCGAACCTTCCGTTGAAAGGCGTTCTCGGCACATCAGATTACCTTCCCCAGATGCTAGCACGCGTCGTCGCGGATCTCCATCACAGATCAGCGAGTCTCGCAAAGGACAAGGTCCGTTCTCACGATCAGCTGCCGACTCCGAGCAAGCAAGCCACGACACAGAGGCCCGTGATACTGTGGTCGACCGGGGTGACTCACGAGCGAGGCCGGCGGACGCTGTTTCGGCAGATCACGCACTGCTACCAGGGGCGGATGTGAAGGGCAAAGGGCGTGCGATTAACGGTCGAGGCCCTGCGCGTACATTTGGTGTCGATATTATTCGCGTTGCATCCGAGGATCCTGACCAGACCTCACCCGATATCGGCAGCGATTACGAAGGACGTGCTGGTCGAGAAATGGACCCCGATATCGATAGATCGATCACACAGGACACCGCAATATCTGCACCCGCGGCAAGGGAGCATCAGCGGACGAAGCCAAAGGTCAAGCGGGACGCCTGGCAGTCCATGCGGGCACATCTGGCAAGCTCGCGTCCTGACGAGCCTGGGTCTATGTTGCTCGGCCGTGGTTCTGCACCCCAGGAGCTAAGCATACGAGGTGCTTCATCCAAGCTCTCCTCCGCTTTGATCGTGGAGCCTGACGACACTATCGATTTTCAATCTACGCCACATCCATCTTCTTCACTTTCGACTCCTGCTGCGCCTGGCACTACTGCCACGGGCACGCCTGCAGTCTCCGCCGAGACACCCAAGGACAGTGCCCCTAGGATGTCGGCGCCAGAGATTATGGCACGCACACGAGCAAAGCTAGCACGAATCAAGAAGGAGACGGGGGCCGCAGCAGATGCAAATGCAAGGGACGACTCCGGTTCGCCTTTGAGGGCAACCACGACGTCACGACCCTCATCTACCAAGGTTGCTGGCGACGTGATTGGAGATGAGGACACGCCCACATGGAAGGTGACTTCCCTGCCAGACAGCAGCGTAGCAACTCCCCCCGCCGAATCGCCACCAGAGTCAGCAGAACAAGGTCCCAACGCTGCGTCGCCAGGCGCAGCTCTTCGCGCGCGGCTGCTGGCCAAGTTGGAGGAGGAGAAGCGCGTGCAGCGGACTACGTCCGCGGCTTCTCAAAGCGCCAACGGTGACATACAGACACACACGAGGGCTGGGGACGGGAATCGGTCTTCCGTGCGTGCTGTCAACTTGACGGCAGATCGCACTTCTTTGCGTGGAATAGGCAGTTCTGCCCTCGATCGCCGGGATGCTGAAATGATGGAGAGCAAGCTGCGCGCTCAGGCCCAGCTGCACGTTAGATTAGCTGCGGCGAAGAAGGCTGCCCAGCAATCCCAGCAACAACCCCAGCCAGGCTTGAAGCGCGAGAGACCTTGATGCAGTGCTGAGGCTGGGCTCATTAGCACTTTGATAACTCACACAATGCATACCTCGGGCTTCTTGCATTCACACGCGAAGCTGCACACAGACACGAGGAGGTAACCGTCGGAAAGAAAGCATGGCGCCTTGCATTTCAAGGCAACCAATTATACTTTGTAGTAGTGATAATCTCCTAGATCCTACAAGCATCTTCAAATGAATGATTAGAGCAGTGCATGGCTGCGGAGGCCACATGCTCTGGGCAAAGGATAGTGTGACTAGTAGGGATAGTAGGTTACTATGCGAGGTAGTGAGCGAGTGCGTTGATGACGAGAAAGCTTGATGCAGTGCGCGAAAGGATCGAATGTGGTGTCGGGGCGGAATGAATGCGTGGTGCGAGTAGCGTAGTGAACAAATGAATGCGATCGTAGGGTACGAAGATTAGTGCAGGGCCCTTGCTGTAGTAAATGTAGGTGGATAGTGTACCGGCAGTGATCGTGAGAGGCATAGCGGAGAAACACAATCGTGTAGTATGCCGATGATTGTACAGTTAAATCGTACAACAACAGGTGCCGTCTGACAACGAGATCGTGGATGCAGGCCTTATGGTGCGGCATCTTGGTCGTGTGACTTGGCATCGTCGTCGTCGTAAAGACGACGACGGGCGGGCATCGACCCCGATGGGTCGGATAGAGGATGTGGGAGGGAAGACGTAGAGACGCCCTCGGTAGGAGTGACGCTAGTCAGCGGTGAAGAGAGTGTTGTTAGCCGAGGCGGAGGGAGTGGTAATGTAGGAGCGCCTTCTCGTTCGTGGGGAAGGCCCGTCGAAGGGAGCGTGAATGGTTCGTGAGGGATCCGGCTGGGTGGATTCCGGGCATGTGAAGGCCGGTGAAAAGGAGAGAATGAAGCGTCGTCCCATTGTGGCCGGGGTTGCAGCGTGAAGGGGGGCGGGATGCGGAGCGGAGCTTCGTACGCGAAGGGAGAGTCGGACTGAAGAGATGTCAGCCGCGGGCGCGGGAGACCCTGCGCCTCTACCGAGGGCAGGATGGGAGAGGAAGGGGGAAACATCGGCGCACGTGGAATGGCGGCGGCGGTGGCGTAGCCCCCGCTCGAGTTCGGACCCGAGACAGTATAGCTTCTCGGGGACGGTCGAACGTCAAGGGCGGGAGCGTGAGTGCAGCCAGCGCAGAGTCGATGGACTGACGAGGCTGCGGTGAAAGGGCTCTTGCGCGCGGTGGGGCACGGACACGTTCGTCTGCGGTCATCGGGCGCATAGACATATGGCGGGGCGGGGAGAACGACCCCGGCATTCCGCGATGTTCTGGGCGTGGGTAGGGCGCGGAGCGGATAGCACGAGGCGAGATGGGCGAAGACGGGATACCGCCAGGCACACCTGGCCCCGACAGCTGTGGTCGTCCCTCAGATGAGAAGGAATCACGATAGCT
>ALYI01003789.1:0-26448 GCA_001969225.1 Ceriporiopsis andreanae CBS 279.92 | reverse complement strand
ATTGCTCGAGCCATAACGTCGCTTCCAAGTCCTAGCGGCGGGAGTCAGTATATGCACAAGCGAGCTGGAGAACGAGACCATACCAGGAAATTGGACGGTTCGTCCAGGAGTAGCAGATCGGACTGGACTAAGAGGGAGGTGGCGAGGGCGCATCGAGATCTCCATCCACCGGATAAAGACTTGTAGGGGCTGTCCATCATAGCCTGAGAGAAACCCAAGCCAACCAGTATCATTGCTGCTCGCGCTTCGGTGGTAGCCGCGTCAAGCTGGACACAAGAGGTGATAGTATGTGTCAGACATGGCTGAGAAAGACGAACAGGCACGTACAAGCTCCAGCGCGGTTGTAACGTCCGTGAGCATCTCGGAGGCCTTGTCCATCACGTCGCTTTGAACCTCTCTGCGCTTCAATCTAAACGAGTGGACGAATTAGCGGCACATATAGCCTGCTCATGTTTGATACAGACGCTTCCTCGGCTTCTTTCACACGATCCTCTGCCTTGATCTCCTCGGCGCGGGCTCGCTTGCCCCTAGCACCCGATGTTCGTATAGCTACCTTACGCGCATCTTCGAGTTCCATTTGTAGTCTTTCTAATTTGATAGTAGACACGATGTGCTGCGTCTCCGCAAGCGAGTGGGTTTCAATCGCTCGCGTAAGCACTTGCTAGGCCGTCAGGTCGGTATGTACACGTTTCGAAACTTGATACATACAGTTGAACTCTTTCATGGCTTCCAAGCGCTTTGTATCACCGTGAACGACGTGCTGCAGTACAGAGAGCTCCTGGCCGTCGGCCCGTGCGTCTTCATCCTCCGCACGAGCGCTGTCCGTGACTTGCGATACGAGGACGATACGTAGAGAGTGGCTTAGTCCTGGGATCAGTTTGTCTGCTATAGCCTGTATCAAAGCTGTATGTTGTTCAGATTCGGCCCATTATTGGATAACGCGCTAGACTTGCTTGATTTCCCTGTTCCATTCCTGGCTCACGGCAACGTCAGATACATTCCGCATAGGCCTATACATGCAATACGTGCCTTCCGACTAAAGCATACCGAGTTCCGTCCTTTAGCTTTAACCTGCTGCTTGACACTAGTTCGCGGTTGCCTATCGCGATCGTGACGTCTTTCAGGTCAACTTCTGTGGTCGTATCGAGGGTTTCCGTGTGGAAGCGAGACTGCTGAGAGGTCGCCAAGATCTTCGTTGGTTTCGACATTGTTTCGGAGAGCTCTGTAAGAGGAGGCTAGAGGATAGTGGTGGTGGGGTGGCAACTACAAGGTTCAGAAGGCGCCCTCACTCAATTGAATCGCCAAGTCATACAGCAGCGGTCCCGAAGCCATGACAGAGGCCCCGCATGTGAAAGATATGCTTAGCTTCCAGCAATTGTGGTAGACAAAAACAAATTGTGAGTGCCACTCGAACGTGTTCGTCTCAAGACGATGGCGAGGTCACTGATGGGAGCCGAGCTGCAAAGTCGCTAGTCATCGCCGAGGCATCGAGCGCTCGTTTAAAGTTCTACTGAACGCCAGGGACCCCGGAACGGTTCTACAGCTAAAAGTGTGCCGGCTAGCAATTCACTGGGCTGTAATTGGGTGTTATATATCCCTAAACATCTTAGAAGATCTCTAACATTTTTTTGACGTTAGATCAAATGCATTGCTGTCCTCGTACATCATAAAGTCATCGACCCCGCTATCTCGTCAATATATTCCAACAGCTAGAAAAATCTCCAGGTTACGGAAATCGTCAGACTGGGCTTTACATCGTTCAGAAGATGCGAGAAGATCTATATTTATGAAATAAAACGATCTTTCTCCTTCCGTTTCGATGGCATAACTTGTGTATCAGCCGCTCAAGCGTCTTGACGCAAGTGATTCGTTGGCGGCGAAAACGTTCATGGTGTGAGATCATAGATAGAGTGTACTAGTTCGATGTCAAGTGTTTCTCAATAGAGATGAAAACAGCCGGGTACAATACAGAGATACGGAGCACGTCCGGTTGGTTCATACACGATGGTCTGACCGACACGGCGAAACGGCGCATGTTCATCGCAGTATGGATGTCCTACAACATTGCGTATATGAAGCAGTGAATGAGTTGCATGTATCAGCATATCCTGACGGAAATGACAAACGGTCCCCTTTCGTCATGCAAGTCAGTGATCACCCACAGTCGCATGTGCGCACAGCGTGCTGGCCGCACCCATGCGACCCAATTTGAATGTTGGTGGGCACATGAGGGCAAACGGTGACAAATTGTGTGCTGGAAGGCCGATCTATGCTCGAGATGCCTTCATTCTGGTGGTACGATGTTCGACTGTACACTGAATGATCCTGACCAGGTAGACTTGCATGCGTTGCTCCACATGTTATCAGAATGATCGGATGAACTTGTGGATAATTTGACCGCGTCTTGGTTTGCACCACAAGACTTCTAAGGCCAGGATGTGGCGAGACTTTGCTATACTTCACCGGTAGATCGTGGCCATATCTCGGTCCCTGCAAGTCAAAGGAAGACACATGTACAATACGAACCGCGAGATTTGCAAAACGATCCTGTGAACATACCTTCATTGACATCTGCACTGTACAAAAGCGCAGCCGTCCCGTGGCCGGCGCTGCTCCTAAAAGGCGAAAGGCGCGACCAGCGCGGATCCGAGCGGCTCATTCGCGGGGCAGGTGTCCGCGCGTACTTGTGCGGACGGGAGTAAGGTGTACATTGTCAATGGAATGGAAGCAGTGAGAAGGGGGTACCAAGCGAATGGCGACCAGCAATGTGCTCGTGGTTGGCGCATCGAGAACATTGACACCGGCGACCAGAGTCCGCAATTCAGCGAACACGAGTCACGGCGGTGCCGCGTTGAGCCTAACGGACGCGCAGGCCACCTGCTGGGGCGGATGACGCAGCGGCAAAGTGGGATCCAGAACAAGATGAACAGTCGCTCATGTTGGTCTCCAAGTGGCGGGAACTTTGAGTGACCGGTCGGGTCGCATCGCGATTTATCGCGGAGTGAAACACCGACGTGTCTCGGACAGCGCTCGGTGAACACGCGCCATCCTTACGCGCACTCGAGCTTCGAATCGGTGGACGGGTGCGCTCCAGGTGCAGTTCACTTGCACATGTTGCGTCCTGCGCGCGGTGGGCGCTCTAGCGCCAGACGTAGCCTTGATCAAACCTTGCAATAACTTCGTCCCCTCTAAGACAACTCGTCCCATGATGCGAAAAAGAAAATGATGGGTTCCCAGAGGTTCCCAGGCTGATGGGGTGCGAAAAGCGCCGCCACAGATCTCCCCATAACCTGAAGTCAGGGGCGACTGCTTTCGGGAGAAATGTCAGGGTAACGCGGGCAGCGCTGGAAGTCGCGCTCGCGTTGAGCCTGTTTGTGGGTAACGGTTTGATCTGTTCCTGGGCAATTTAGAGTGAACCGACTCGCCTGAAAGCCACAGCGCTCGCACAAGGCACGCAGGCCCTATTTCGGGTTTCGAACGTTCGATGAAAAACGCTGTTGGTTGCGAGGTGTCGTGTTGTCGCCGCTCCGGTTGCAAGGTTTTAGAATTTGGCTTATGTAATCGGGCGGCTAACACGGTAGGGTTGTCTTGAACCTCTCCGCCTGGACCTGCTCCTTCCTCAACCCGACTCACCATCTTCTTGCCCTCGAGGTCCTTCCCTTCTTTCTTCCAGGCCGTACGATATATACGCCGCTGTCTCTCATTGACACCTACACTCCTTAAGACCGCTTCGGCCTTCCGCACTGGTGCTATTGTACTTACCGACACTTTCTTGCGTACATCCCCCATCTCGCCATGAAATTCTCCTTCGCACTCGTGTCTATCGCCCTGGCTCTCGCTGGTGCTGAGGCCAGGATGGAACGTCGCGTCGGCCCGTCTGCCACGCACACCGTCACGGCTACCTCGTACGTGTCCACTCATGTTGTTCGCGCGTCTTGATCTAACCTGAAGCGCTTGACAGCACACCCGTCGAAACCTCGACACCTCCCGCCAACAATAACGATGCTGCTGCGGCCACTACCAAGCGTGGTGTTCCCTACAACAACATTGCCGCCGTTGGCGCGTTTGGCTCCAAGTAAGCGGAACGGAGAACTCACGTTAATGATGGTTCTAAATCTCGCGTTCCAGGGTCTCTTGGGCCTACAACTGGGCTGACAACGCCGGTGGCTCGCTGCCCGGCGGAAAGGAATTTGTCCCCATGCTCTGGGGTGCCGACTCTGGTCACACTAACAACTGGATGAACGATGCCAATGCTGCCATCGCAGCCGGCGCTACTCACCTGCTCGCGTAAGTTTTACGCGCCCCGGAATATTGCTCACCTTGGCTGACGCTGTGACTTCCAGCTTCAACGAGCCTGACCTGAACACTCAGTCTAACCTCACCCCCCAGGCTGCCGCGCTTGCCTACAAGCAGTGGATGCAGCCTTTCGCCGGCAGGGCCAAGCTCTGCTCCCCCGCTATCACCAACGGTGGTGCCCCGATGGGCACGGCATGGCTCGACTCGTTCCTGAGTGCCTGCACGGGATGCACCATCGACTGCATCGCCATCCACATCTACGACTCGGCGACGAACAACGGTTACTTCAAGAACTACATCGCCGGCATTGGCACGAGGTACGGCAAGCCAACCTGGGTCACCGAGGTACGTTCTTGGCGTGTTTCGCGTAGAATGGTGTTCCTGACAAGTCTTGATGCGATGTCAGTGGGGCGCATCTGGCACCCTCGCCCAGCAACAGGCATTCCTGCAGGACCTCCTTCCGTACCTCGACGGCCTGTCGACCGTGGAGCGCTACGCCTACTTCATGGCGGGCGGCAACATCCTCACCGACGGCAACAACCAGTTGACACCTCTCGGCCAGACCTACAACTCCGTTTAGATTCGTCTCTGACGATACCACTCACCCCCGTAACTGGCAACGCGGCGAGCCGCGTCCAAGTATGATAGAAGAGTCGCCCGAAGCAGGGCTCTGGGCGCGTCGTAGATGGTTCTTGGCTTGTGTCTTACGCTGGATGTAACTCGTTTTCTCGAATGGTCGCGATATTGTCTTGCTAGAATACCCTCTTCTGGGGGATACAATGCATCTTGGTAGTCTGGAGACCTGATCACAGCGCAAATGACGTGAAGCGGAGGTATCATTGTGTGAAGTTCGTTGTACACCACTGAGTCCAGCCTGCCGTCGCGGTCGTCTGCAAGCTGCGCGCAGGGCGCGGTGGTGCGAGGCCTCGGTTTATTATTAGAGTAAGACATGCTTTCAAATATTGTTGAAGGAGGTGTTAGCGGTATTACAAAGGCCTTTTTATCACGCTGTTACACGGCTTCAAGCGGTTTTGTTTACTTCGGTTAGTGCTTAGATAAACTTTGTCTTACCGTGACCTCGATGATCTTCTGTACATCCCAGCTGCGCCGAGACATATATTCCCACAAATGTTGGCATTTGCAAGGACTTATGCATGTACGCCGTCATGTGTCGCTGAATTCAATTCAACAAGGACTTTTGCGCCGCCAGCGTCACACCTGTTGATGTGGAAACACAGGAAAACATAGCGATCAAGCTTTACGCGACAGATGTCCGTGTCAGCGGTCCACATACAATTGCGGAATACAATGTGATCAGGTGAGAGGCAAACTCGAACTACTGATTTTTGGGTACAGGCGCGAACACATCTGGAAAGCACGCCGTATAACGATACTGGACGAACTAATGCCAGAGACCCTGATGGGCTGGTACTAGTGCGACCTTCCGGACTCCGACGGAACGGCGAGGTAAGTACAAGAAGCACCAAACGAATCAACCACCCATGCGCATTCGAGGGCCCCAGCCAGGTCCAAAGTGCGACCACTCGAGCAAAATGTTGACGAAAGCTGGTTGTTCTCGCGCAGAGATGGCAGTCAGACGTCAAGAAACCCAGTCGGACGGACTCAGAGAAGTTCCAGTTCAGAGCTTTGCTTTGATCAAGTTGACTGTGCGGTCATAGCCTCGTCTGACTGCACGAGCAAGATCCTACAGATTGGCGCAATGGGATGAGCACGAGGAGTCGCGTGATGGAGGCGGCAGGAGATAACACGGTCGACCCACATTCATCACTCTACCGAACGACCTCCTTTGTTTTCCTCTTCGTCTTCGTTCTGCAGCACTCTCACCCCGGTCTTGTGTAGTTCGCTCGGGCTCGCTCGGTCTGCTCGACTCTGACGGGTCGTCGAGAAACCCCAGCTACACGACACCACGTCAAGATCAGTGTTGTGGCGACTCCCAGAGAAACATAGAACACACGTTGTAACAAACGTCAATGGGCTCGTCGAAGTCAAAATCAAGGAGATTGCTTTCGGACTCACGATGTCGTCTATCTACGGTTCTCTGAACACGCGTGAAGGTGGCGCAAGTATAGAAAGCAGGGTCAAGCGAATGGCATACGAAGGAGAACAGTACTACGAGCGCACCATAAGATCGACCTCGTGTCCGGATGGATTATCCAACGGAGGAGAGGTGCGCACCAAGGACCTGTGAGGATGATTCCGACTCACTCTGTTTATTACACGAGTGAAAGAAGGAAATGGCTGTTCAGGCGGGGACCACTCTTGCGGTTCCCCCATGAACACGAGGAGCGCGATAGCGCTGATTGGTAAATTTGAAGCACGAGGAAGACAGAAGGATGGGACGAGAGACAGGCATGTCGTAGCGACCTCTGGTAGCCATTTGACTCGGGCGGCGCAGAGGGCCCATGCACCTGATGGCGGGGAGAAAAACGCGTCGCGGAGCACATGCGCGCGATAGGATCACTGCATCTCATGCCTCTAGTCCCGTTTTCGTTAGTACGTCGCGATGGTTGACTCCGCAGTTAGATCATTGGCCCTCCTAACACAATCAGGTTGCAGAAAGGGCGCGAGACTGATCAGAGCCCATCAGATATACCGTTCGTAGGCGATACCAGGCGAATGCCTGCGCCATCAAGGAAAATCTTGGCAAGTGAGCAGAGGGCGAAGCCCGGTCCAGTACGTTTGAGAGCGACTAGCCTGCCGTCAGTACAAGGATGTTAACAAAAAGGGACCATGCGACACTTGCTCTGGTGTGTTCGCTTTTCGCGTCCGTGCCATTGGCTCACCCACCGAACGGACCAGCTCTGCATAAAGGTCATATCAGTACAAAGAGGTAGCCCCATGACGCATCTAATGGGATGGAGTCGCCGAAGACGGTGAGTGGCAGTGAGACTGGTTGGAAACGACATGCATTCCGACGGAGAAGAGGGAGGTGAGTGAGCACGGATATCGGACTCGATTTTTGAATTGACAAACAGTGAGCAAGACAGTGAACAAAGCAAGAGGGGTTGTGGTAAGTGGTAGAGTTGGGTGAGATGCTCGGACGCTCCGGCGCGTCGCACTTCTCCAGCGTTCATGATAGAACCCGTGCCTAACGCCTCAACATTCTCACCAAATTCCAGCCTTCCGGCTTCTCCTGTCATGATCTATTCTCCTGTATACACCTACCTTTTCCGGTCTCCTGACTATTCGCAGGCTGTTTTTCGTCTGTGGCATGGGCATACAAGAGTGGGCAGTTCCTTCGGAACGTCGTCATTCAACACGAAGACAGGACCGCAGACATCCATCCTGATGCCGTTCGCGCGATGTTCCAACTCAATTTTTGGAACATTTGTCTGTAAAATGCCGCTGCCGTGACTACAATGCTCACCGCCAGAAGTGCCAATGTAGATCAAAACCGGAATGTAGTGGCCCTTCTTCGATAAACCTCGGAGTGGCGTAGAAGAACCACGTAGAACCAGCGTTCCACTGACTCAAGCCACAAGGCTAAAATAAACATATGAGCACGTTGCAGGGGCACTACAGCGAACGAACTCACAACGAGCCAATCGCGCAGCTGTCAAGTGCCACCATGCTCGTTAGCAAAACAACATTAGAGTAAGTACTGTGACCCTCCGATGGAGTAATCAGTCTAGATCCTGAAAGAATTTGGCGAGTAAGTTTGCGAGAGGGAAAGAAACCCATCAGATACAGCGACAAGACGAAGCGATAAGAAAGCTATTGATCATGAGTTATGCAATGAGCGAACTCAACGTTTGAGACAAGGAGGCGAACACGAAGGCGCTTTTATTACGTAACCATATACGAACCTTCGCGCGGCGGCTCAGAGGATTCTGCCCTTGTCCACATCCTCAATGACGGACCACCTCAATAGGTCTTACATCTATTCAGATTCTAGTCGAAGAGCACTTGGCATATCACTGAACGTTGCGTGCTTATGTCCTTCAGGATCATTAACTCCCTGGCGTATAGAGACTTCAATCGCACTGTACTTACTGTACGGACAACGACCAAGGACGCTATGCTGGAGCTATATCGCGATCCCCGGACAACCGCACCCTTTAGGCGTTGCCCTCTGTTGCTTCGGAGCGTTCAACCCGTTACATGATACCCGTCTCTGGGTCAGGACCCCTCCCTTCACCAAGCGCCTCCGAACAGGGCACATTGCGGCATAGTACTCTCAATGCCCGCCTAGTCGCCTATTTGCGGGGCTAGGAAGAGTGGCTGCTGTGACGCTCGCGAGAGGCAAGTACTATTTTGAGGTCAAACGTGCTGAGGTGCTGGACACCGTATAGCCAGGGAGGACAAAGACAGGACCGCTACACGACTAAATCCGCGAGCGCGCCTTTGCGACACGCCTTTTGGTACTTGGCGCGTGCGACTAATTAAACCTAGTAATCATCTCCTCGCTTATCGAAAAGACTAACAACCTTCACTGTAGAACTGCACTGGTGAGCGCGAAATGCAAACGACGAGCGCCCTCCCGACGCTACCATTTATGGCAACCGTCGGG
The DNA here is from genome assembly GCA_001969225.1 of Ceriporiopsis andreanae CBS 279.92. Taxonomy (NCBI): domain Eukaryota; kingdom Fungi; phylum Basidiomycota; class Agaricomycetes; order Polyporales; family Meruliaceae; genus Ceriporiopsis; species Ceriporiopsis andreanae. The sequence continues at coordinate 17,621 of ALYI01003789.1, read as the reverse complement.
ATAGCGAAGACTGTGTCCTCGGGGAGGCCAGAGGCGTTTTCAAGACCCCATAAACACCGAGGTTGCTAGGGTAAGGTGCATCTACATGACCCGCGAAGACCGCCTCTGCCAATACGCACCGTTCGACGTTGAAGCGTATCGCGAATCTCGAGGTCGCTGTGTGCGGCCAGCGCCAGGCTCTGACCGCTGTATTTTGACACTCAGACGCCACAGGACATGACCAGGACGAATCCCAGATAACCGCGAGGGCGTTCCAGCGTGATCGCGTTTGTTGTTAGGCCGCGAGATTGTAATAGTCACTGTATTTCAGGGGCCGAAGAGGGTTCAAAATATACGAGTTCTGCGCACCATGTCCGACCTTGCGCCCTTGAGTGCCTGCTTTCACAGCGTCCAACGCTCGCCACCCGTGTCCGCTCTCGAGGCGCAATGAGCACAGGCCGCAAGGGAGTTGTCGGGAGCGCGTGCGTGAACAATCGGGCATCAGTGACGCCGACTCAAATTTCGGCTTTCGCGCCAACGACCACCGCCTTCAACGCTTTCCCTCCCCCACCACCCACCACAACCAGATCGCCATGCAGGTCGCCCGAGGTGCGTCCATCTATCCCCAGCTGATGCTCGCGTGTTAACGGAGGCCTTGCAGCCCGTGTCCAGGTCGGCCGACGGGCCGCCCTGTCCAGACCGAGCGCGTTTCCCAAGCATCAGAGCGTGAGGGTCTCCAAGCGTCTTGCGTCGACCGAGTCTGCCCCTCTTGTGCGTACTACCATGTTGTTGAACGAGTGTGTTGCTCAAATCGAAATTGCAGACTCCCCCGCCCTCGCCACGGTCATCCAGGTGGCAGCGCTTTGCCGCACTGACCGGCAAGATCACCATCTTCACTGTGCTGTCGTGCACGGGTCTCTTCTACTATGTCGCGCACAAAGACAGGACACCAGGGCCACAACTCCCGCATGACCCGAGCAAGAAGACGGTAGTGATATTAGGCAGCGGATGGGGCGCGACGAGCTTGATCAACTCCCTGGACACAGCAGATTACAACGTGGTACGTCTCCTGTCTCGGTTCCACTCAACCCACCTGTGATGCTTGTCTTGCCAGATCGTGATCAGCCCTCGCAATTACTTCTTGTTCACCCCTCTATTGCCGAGTGTGGCAGTCGGAACGCTCAGCCCTCGCTCCATTCTCCAACGTACGTCCCTCCCAGTCGCGCACACGACCACAAATCCACGCTGATTCTCGTCCAGCTACGCGTTACGTCACGCGGCATAAGACTCGCCAGGTCCAGGTGATCGAAGCCTCTGCCACGGATGTCGACGTGCGTGATTCTATTCTCAATGCTTCTATCCGCAGCTCATGTATTATGATATTGGTATAGCCGATTAACAAGACGGTGACGTTCGCGGATACATCCGAGGTGCAGGGGCTCGTTTCGCAGCGGACGATGCCATTCGACTACCTGGTATACGCGGTCGGTGCGGAGACACAGACTTTCAATATACCAGGTGTCAAGGAGAATGCGTGCTTCATGAAGGAGCTTGATGACGCCGAGAGGGTATGTCCTCATACTCATATCACTTTGGAATCATTCTAAGAGCGTCCAACAGATGCAGCGTCGTTTCCTTGACTGTGAGTCAGACCATGACCGGTATGAACTTCTACTAACCCTATTTTAGGCCTCGAGTCGGCAGCGTTCCCAGGTCAGAGCAAGGAAGAGATCGAGCGGCTACTCCACATGGTCGTTGTTGGCGGCGGACCGACCGGTGTCGAACTGAGGTGTGCACTTGAGCTTACATCCTCCTATCTTTCTAACCTCAGTTCTAGTGGCGAGCTGCACGACTTCCTCGTCGAGGATCTGCGGTCATGGTACCCGGAACTCGCGGACTCGATCAAGATCACACTCGTCGAAGCGCTACCATCCGTGCTGCCAATGTTCAGCAAGCAGCTGATCGACTATACCGAGTCGACGTTCAAAGCCGCCAAGATCGACATCCTCACCAAGACCATGGTGAAGGAGATCAAGGAGAAGAGCGTCGTCCTGCAGATGCCAGACAAGTCGATCGCGGACGTGCCGTGCGGGATGGTCGTGTGGGCCGCAGGCAACACGCTCCGGCAGGTCTCGCGCGACCTCATGGCGAAGCTCCCGCAGACGCAGACGAACCGCCGCGGGATCACCGTCGACGAGGGCCTGCACATGTCGGGCGCGAACGGCGTGTGGGCGATCGGCGACTGCACCGCGACGTCGTACGCGCCGACCGCGCAGGTCGCGCAGCAGGAGGGCGCGTACCTCGGGCGCGTGTTCAAGCAGCTCGCGAAGCGCGACGCGCTCGCCGCGCAGCTCGCCGAGGCGCGCACGCTGCCCGATACGGAGGTGGAGAAGAAGACGAAGGTCGAGACGCTCGAGGCGCAGCTCGCGAAGGCGGATAAGATCAGGCCGTTCAGGTACACGCATCAGGGCTCGCTAGCGTACATCGGCTCGGACAAGGCCATCGCGGATTTGCCCTTCTTCCAGACCGGAAATGTGGGTCTCCCGTGCTTATGCGTCTTTGACTCTGTTGACAAAATGTGAATCACAGATTGCCACCGCCGGTGTTGCGACTGTGAGTTGATCTGCTCGTTTTCTCGTTCTTGAGCTGATTGTGTGTCCCAGTATCTCTTCTGGCGCAGTGCATATATCAGCAAGCTCTTCTCGCTCCGCAACCGTGCTCTTGTCGCTACCGACTGGATTAAAGTACGCCTCTTCGGACGGTACGTTTCTGACATCGCTTTTTTCCTAACCCTCACTGACGTCCGACTCTCTGCAGTGATGTCAGCCGGGAGTAAACTTCGCAGAGTGAACGGAGAAACCCATCTCGGGCCTCGAAGCCTGAAGCTTGGGTCTTGGATCCGGCTCAGTTAGTAGCCCAGCTTGGCAGCGCAGGACGGCGTGCGCGTGGGACGGTATAGACATTCTATATAGCATATCCAAATACATACCTTTTCTAGAGTTTCGTGCACCATAGACGGTAGATTTATTATGTTCGGAGGTCCGTTGGATTCCTGTAATGCGCCTGCAATTGTATACGTTAGCTTTGTCCCTCTCTTTCATCGGCTTAACGAGTCTTGCCGAGCAGCCTGAAAGTGACGCGTCGTGCAGGGTTCGCGTACGAACGGTGATCATACGGTGATCACACGATCGCGAGCCTCGTGGGCGCCTTTATGTCTTGATCTCGAACCACCATGTTGTACATCGCGAACTGGTCAGTTCTTTGTATATTTGGATTTTCATTGACGTCCGCATACTGACTGTTTTGATACGGCAAGCTAATCGCGAAATTATGCCGTCTCAACGCCAGGAGGAAAGTACACTCCAAACTACAGTGAGACTCGTCAAGTACCTCGCTGTTGTCGCGGCGATCGCAGGTATCGCTAACCTCGCGGGATTGAGCTATGAGAATACATGCGTGTTCGCGGCGTTATTGCTGCTGTGCGTGGCATGGTTCTGGGATGCAAACTATGACGACCCGTATGGGACGTTTCATATCGCGCTGAATATGACCAACGAGGCTCAGCGAGAGACTGGCCCACCCACGGAGTGGCTGAACATGGGTTTTTGGAAGGTATGATGTTTGTCATGTTCGACTATGATGGTATTAATCGATTTATCTTTTGAAGGACGCGACGACATTCCCGCAGGCATGTGAAGGTCAGTTATAGCGTGCAATTCTGCATGTGGACATGCGACCGACGCGTTTTATCAGCACTTGCACTCAAGGTCATTGAGGCTGCCGACTGCAAACCAGACGGACATGTACTAGGTAATTGTGGGGTCTCACGTAACCATACAATGTGCTAATGTCTGAACATGTAGACGTGGGATTCGGATGTGGCGACTCTCTGCTGTTGCATCTCCGGCACCCAGCGGTGCCCCGCCCAGCGAAGCTGGTAGGGGTCACAAGCTTAGAGACGCATTGGGAGCGTGCCTCAAGCCGTGTCCACAAGGCTAATCCAGCAGACGGCCCAGCAGTAACCCTCTTTCCCGACGACGCGATCTACCGGCCGAGCGTGCAAAATTCTGCGCATCCGCTCAAGGATCCACGCGCGGCGTACACGAGCATCATCGCGATTGATTGTGCGTACCATTTTCGCACGCGAGCCGTGTTTCTCTGGCAGGCCTTCAACTGCCTGGCCCCTGGTGGACGCGTTGCGCTCGCAGACATCTGCTTCGAGCGGGGAGGGGCTTTTAACAGGCTCGGCCGGTCGCTACTCGCGCTACTCGACGTCATGCCGGAGGAAAACATGATCTCGAAGGCGGAGTACGCGGTCTGCATGGAGACTCTGGGGTACGGAGATGTACGGGTGGAAGACGTGTCGGAGGACGTTTTTCCTGGATTTGCTCGCTTCCTTTCTCATGGGCACGGCTTCGGCTGGAAGGTGTTCTCGATGTCCGTCCGCCTGCTGCAGTTATCAGGCGCGAGGTTCGTCGTGGTCAGCGGGCGTAAAAAAGAGAAATGATTATTGTTTTGCAGCTGATTCTGGCGGGATTGTTCCCAGTGAAGCAAGCGTCGGGGGTCGCGTACGGCAGGTCGGCTTCGGTTTCCGACAGGCGAACTGATCGGCTAGACGCCCACCTACTTATTCCCGACCCTGCCCTCTTGACGCTCTTGTCCTCGTCCTTTTTATAATACGGTCTTGCTCCCGACCAGCATCGCCGCTTCACGCCTACGGCTTCACCGCCCACGACCTGCTGTATCTAATAGTTTCCTCCTTACGACCACAACCATGCCCAATACCCTCGACTTCTGGAAACACACCCCGTCCACTATGGCCGCTATATTCGCGATCGAGCTGCCCTACCGTCCACCGAAGAGCAAGTTCGGTGCATTCGTGTGGAGGTGGCGGTTCTGGCTTGAGACGACAGTCGGCCTCTCTCTCCTCGAGCCATGGGAAAAGATCATGATGAGTGCGTCCTACACCGTTGTTATTTCCAGAGGCAGCTTGTCACCACCGGTCATTCGTCTCTAGTCGTCTTCATATACCTGCTGCTCAGTTTGACCGTAACCGGCCTCGTCACGTACCTGCCCGCGCGGGTGTCCCTCGTTCAGGACCGAATGTCCTATTACTTCTTCGGAGGATCGCAGGCCGAAGCCCAACGGAAGCTCATGACGGGGTGGGTTGGGCGTAATCTAACCGGAGAGCTCTAGTAGAGCGTGGTCGTGGTTTCACTAGACGTATCCCGTCTGTATTGTGAGTATCCCCTCCTCATTCGCGCGAGCAGCCTGAGCGTGACACGCCCACCATAGGTACCACCATTCCCCGCGTCGCTAATGTCCATATACCTCCCCATCGCCCCCACTATCTCACCCCAAGCCTTGAAGTTGTTCTCATCTTGTATTCTTTGCTACCGAATCCAGATATTCTCCCTCCCTCTCGAGCTCGACGCCGGCGCTTATTGTATGCGAGGCGTTGTGCGGGCGTGGGCGCGGTGTGGCTTCCATCTCCCCCTAGCGTCCGCCAACAAATGATCACTCAGTACACGGCATAAAAATAACACGCCCACTTGACGTCCGGCGCGTGAAATTCCAAGTGGACGATTATACGCTGGGTATGATATATGAGATCAGGATTTATGTCATAACTTTTTGAGTTTCTCACAAATTCAAAAGCCACCTCGCCACCAAGTGTTTCAAGGGGCTACGCGTTTATTCCGACGCGGACGTCTTCTTCACAGGCCACAGGCATGCAAGCTCACCTGGAAAGGGTGTGAGGCCATATGAACGGCGGGGGCTTTCGCCTGGGCTGCAGAGGTCGTAATTAGTGACGTACCGCCGGCGCCACGGCGTGTTCGGCACAGTTCGAAGGTGACGGCGCAAGATGTGCAGCATGCGCACCTCCTTCGTCTCTGTCTGCTATCAACAAGGACGGACACGGCGTGGCGAAGGCCAAGCCAGGCCCACGCTGCTGACATATTCAGCGGATAAATTGCAGCGCATGCCGCTGCTTACTGTTGACAAGAAAACTGTATCTCTAGCTCGGGAATGTGTCGATATTGATTATGTTGCGTATGTTGTCTATACTGTACAGCAAGTACTGGACAAACGATGACGGTAGTCCAGAACAGAGATATCAGCTGTGTGTTGGGATGCTCTCAAGGATCGCTGTAATCGGTGTGAGGACGTACACGACTTCGAGATTACGACATACTCACCTACACTCGTGCCCTCTTGTTTGCTACTTCCGTTCGTCTGACGTGGTTGGAGGGCAACCAGTAATGCTGTCGAAGTCGTGAAGCATGCCAAGCCCGAGAAGATCTCTATCAGTCGTTCGGCCGTGACCACCGCGAGGGCCTGCAACTCTGGTGTGAAGTCGTCCGACATGGCATAGAGCGACCGGCTGATTGACTCGCATGCGGCGACCACGAAGCCCTCGTTCGCGAATGTGACGTGCACGCTCTCCTTCAGCAGGGCGCGTACGCGGCGGACATTCGACGATGCGTAGATGTTGAGACAGTGCAGGAGGCTCTGGCAGCAATCGTGCGCTTCGCGTGACACGGAGAGCAATTCGTGCTGTTGCTGCATGGCGTACAGCGCGATCGCCATCGTCCCAAAGAACTCCTCGGCGCATGCTTGATCGATCCAAAACTGCGCCGGTTCGAGGGGTACGCGCGTCCATACGTCTGACGCCCACGAGCCCAATAATATTGTGTCTGTGTTGGAAAGTGAATGAGCTCATGTGAGAAGTAATATATCAATGTGTCCACCTTCGAGCGCGAATTGATGCCCCCATGTTGTGCAACATTCCAGCAGCGCGCTAGTGATGATCCTGAGACGGCTGTGTGCAAACATGCCATCGCTGCTGCCCAACGCGCGCAGTCGTTTGCGCGTGTCAAACAAGGTTTTCACGAACGCGCTGCGCATCGCCGAGTTCGGACGCGGCTGCGCGCACATGAGGAGGTACAACACCAGATACGCGTCGATTTGCAACTGATCAGATACCATTGCGTCGACGCTGAGGGGTCCTTCGTTCGGTCCCGGCTTAGTGAGGGCGGTGAACAGGTTTTCTCGATATTGTTCGACAGAGAGGCGGTCCATGTGACGAAGTGTGAGGCTGGCGGGGTAGCGGAGGGCGTTCGGGGTATGTCCAGAGACGTTGAAGCTCTGTGTGACAAGTCGAGAGACATAGTCGATGACTTCATCTCTGCTGCGGTCACGCAGGCACGCATGTATTTCCGACCAGTTGTTACTGGGCAGCGCCGACGGCGCCCACACCAAGACCTCCTGATCGAGCGCCTCGCCGTCACGTACGACGTTCTCGTCTCGTGAGCTCCAGTATTCGCTAAACAGTCGCTGAGTTCCCTGCGCGGACGTGAACGGCCAGGTACTCGGCACGAGGATGCGAGTGAGCTTGTTCAGCAGCGCCTGGCGGCGATAGTCCATATACACACTGCTTGACCAGATCAGCTGCAGCTTGATGAGTCCGGTGGTGAACAGGATCGCGACGAGCAGCACGCAAAACACGGCAAACTTGAGCGCCATGGAGGCGAGATGGATGGCACTCCGCGCCACGAGGATGACGATCTCGGCGAGTGGCGACTTGTACGGGCAGCTTGGGAACATCGAGGGCACGAGGGTCGTGAAGAGCAAGAAGCCGACGGAGACCGCGAGGAAGATGATAAATGGCAGCGCCACAGTGCGGTTCAGTTGCCACAGGAGCTCCGCAAGGCCGACCAAGAAGAGTACGAGAGCGATCTGCAAGAGGATTGGCAAAATTGAGACGACATGTGGCACCGCCCATGCGTTGAGATTCTTGTAGCGAAAATGCCTCAGTCGAAGGCATTCCCGAACAGTCCTCATACCCGAGACGGGGTATTCCCTGAGCCATTGTTGCACCACGATGGCAAAGAGGGCTGCGACCAGACTCAGAGCAAGGCTCAGAAACCAAAAGGTGTTCACCTGTACCGCCAGAGACTCCGTGAGAGGGCCATTCGAAGGCTGCGCTGCTAGTACCACGTCCGCAGGCGGGACAGTGGAGTTTAAGAAGCCTTCGCTGATCGTCAGCGAGGACAGTTGCCGCGAAATGTGAGTGAGCAACTGGACAGATGACAGGGTCGTGTCCCCCTGCAACAGCACCCCGGCCAGCGGCAGCCAAGCATACGATATTGTGGCGAAGGCGGTGACTACCGCTGAGAAAAGGCCCGCCTAGAGAGCAGAAGAACGGTAATGCTGGTGGCGCAAACGTGATAAGCCTCTAACACTCACAAATATTAACAGGTTATTCATCTCGTCCTTCCAACCCGTCACCATCTTGTCATCTCGTTTCTCCATGGCCTCGAGAATCTTTGCCCATGCTGCCTCTGTGGCGGTGTCAAGCTGGCAATAACAATCATCGAAAGATCAACGGTCAGCTTTGACAGCACAATCGGACAAGAACCGTACGTTATCATCGTTAGAGTCATCGCTGTTCTGTCTGTCTCGTTTATGAGCCCCGCTGGAACCCTGCACATCGACTGTCAGCAGATTGCCGCTCAAGAAAGAGGACCTTACTTGCCCTTGTGCGCGTGAATCCGACATTACGCATCACAAGCTGTCGAGAGTCGTTCATATGAACAAAATAATCAACAGACGGGAGCAAACATGCACGGACCTCGTTCACAGCGTCCATATTGCGGTTCGAGTGGAGGTGGGTCCACTCGAATCTCAATCCGTCACTAAGCCGTACCTGAACACACTTTACGACAGCCCAATACCGGAGATGAAAACAGATTGAGGGACTCAGTAAGGGGTAGTTGGTCGGATGGTGGTGGTGAGTGCGCAAGCACTGCCCGACCGCGAGACGCGAGCACCGCCGTGTTAGCGCGTCTATGAAGCCGAGGTCACGTATGCTGCAACCCGCCACAATCATTTCACAGGCCACACGAAATACCCGCAAGGCGTGGAATAGTACGGTCAACCATAGGCTAATTCTACGGCGTCACAAAATCTCTATCCTTCCCATTAGGAGGAGCTACGAAGCCTCTGTTGTCCGGCATCCTCGCTAGCTGGCTCTTGCTCCTCATCCGCGTATGCCGCTTCGCATACCACTCCCATGTCAGCCGTACAATCTCGCCATCTGCATCGTAAGGTGTTGGTATCTCAGAGTATCCTGGACGTGCGGTAGGGTAGCGAAGGAACACCGCGGAGCAAGTCGCAAACGAAACCTCGAGATACGCGGGTATGAAGATCCACGGTGACGCGAAGGGAGGGAGCTTGAACGGCGTGATGGCGTAGCGACCGGGGCTGGGCTCCCGTGAATTGTTGGGTTCCGCGTCTGGCTTGACCTCTCCATCCGAAGAGTCGTCCTGTGTAGATTCGCTGGATGTAGACGCGTCGATCTTAGCTTTTCTTGGTGTAGACGCGTCAGGTTGCAGGAAACGTATAGCCTTTGGGTCGACCGACACCATATCTCCAGGCGCGAGACGTGTAAACGCATTGGAATGCTATGATCCTTGTGATGAGCTGCAGCTGAACCAATGGTAACAGTAGCGCACCTTCTTCCCGTTCAGTAGCACGTCTCCGTGTATAACGAGTCTGCGAGCCTCGTATACGCTGTGTGCAAAGCATGCCCGAAATATCACCACATCTAGCCGCCTCTCAATCTCTGTAAACATCAAACTTCCAACGGGTGCCATGCCCTTCGCCTCTACCTCCTCTAGCCGCTTCTGCTCCTGCGCCGCGACGTCATCCTTGCGTGCGAACATCGCCAGGCCGATCGAAGCCTGTGATACAGCTTTCCGTGGTCGTACGTCCGGCAGGGTACTCGGAACATACCACCGCTTGAATATCTTCTCATTAACGTGGTCTCCGTGGTACGCGCGGGCAAGCGTTTTCGATTTCCAGCGCTGCTGGAACAGAGTCAACGGCCTTGACATGTTGGTAAACGATATTTCCGCGTGGCGGTCACCATCCGGCGAGGATCTCCTCCAGAGGTTGAACAGATTGCGGGGCGACCAGCTCTGTTGAAATGTGTCAATTCGGAACGCGGAAAGAGCGGATTGTGAAAGCACACCATGCGCGGCAGACATCGCCGGAAGTTGTAAACGTTCGCATCCCGCATAGTGTGTCTCGCCTGCTCGTTCCAACGCCTCTCGTCAGAAAGAACTGGGGCTCGGAGGAATTAAGGGTATCGCGACTCGGAGGAGGATGGAGGAGAGCGTGAAGAGACGCCGAAGACCCCCAATCGGTGCTTACCTAAGCCTGCTAAAGTCGCTTGCAGCGCTGCTCAGAGCTCGACCACCAACTACTTCTCTGCCCGACATTCAAGATGGACCCGTATACGCCCGGGACACGACATACTAGAAAGAAGAATCTGGGCTTGTCGACCCGGGAGTTTATGAAGGTCGCGCGAGACTCTCCTCCGGGGTGTCTTGGTGCTGATACTAATTGCAGGTTACCGGGACAATCGCGTCTGTACGGCGGAGCAGACAGCCCGACGATGGCGTCGACGAGGACATAATGCAAGAGGAACGACTGGCAAGGGCAGATAAGGGGAAGGGTGCGCGTTTTATGCGCTCAATATCCACGATGAAGCTCACCGTCTAGTGCACAGGCAGGGAGGAACCCTCATTCATCGCAGAGGCATCTTTCGTGAAAGCACCTCTCAATTCACGCGTCGCATCTACTTCTGCTGTACCCAGAAGTAGAGGCAAAGCAAAGCAAGAAAATTTGGCGCGGCTGCCACTAGAGATCCAGGAGGCCTTGGTCCTTGAAGACCTGCTGTTCGTATTGATGGTACGTGCATGTGTTCGCAGCGTGTCTCGCGTCATAAAATGCTCACCTGAATCACATTCATTGCACTGTTTTCCAGGGAATAGAAGGCACATACATTACGTACCCATCCGACTATTCCTCCGAAGACGAAGATCCTCTACAGGGTATGAGATTCGTTGTAGCTGAATCTCTTGGTACGGCTTGTTCCTCCTACGCGAACTCGAAAAATGACTGATGCACTTTCAGACCCATCCCTCCGCGATCTCGTTGAACGCATTCTACCTCTAGCGACCTATTATACCGGGATCACGTCGTTTATCGAAGCGAGGAGCCACCTGGACTTCGGGCTCGTGAACCATGCATTATGCGCGGCAATGCGTGAAATGATGAAGGTCAGCAACAGCTGCTCAGAACGTTTGGTTCCGGCTCATCGCGCGATAGGACTACTCCACGCTACTAGCCCAGCTCGAGTACGCTTTCAACACTTCGCCGTCCTTTACTCTCCAGAAGCTCTGGTTCTACGTGCATCCCACCCTGCACACTTTATCCCTTATCTATCAACTCACCTCCGAACTCGCTACGGCCGACGAGGTACAGTCGGAGTCGGGCTCGTCCACGAGCTCTGACGCGGAAGAGGACGCGCGGAACGAGGCCCTCGGGCTCGGCGGCGTGAAACTCAAAGCTGTGCTCTCTGAGATCGGCAAGAACCAACTTGGCGTGAGTGCGAGCAACATCGCCGTCAAAGGCGGCGAAGTCCTGGCGATCATACATGACCGGATGCACAGCATGTCCGGCGACCCTGCCGCGAAGGAGTTGTACGGTGCATTGATGACAGCGGCGGGCGCACCATATGTCGACATGGTGCTTGCATGGATACGGACAGGCAAGCTCGTTGATCCTTACGAGGAGTTGTGCGTGAAGGAGAGTAAGTTCATCGACCGCGGCACTCTCGAAATGGACTACACAGACGAATACTGGGAGAGACGGTATACAGTAGGTCGAATAGCTACAATCCCGGTGCCAGCACTAACCTGCTTCGTAGCTGCGAGACGGCTCCACGATAGGCGGCTCATCGAAACGACACCAAGCTGGTATCCCGCTAGCTAGAAGTCCAGGTGGGAGGTTGCCTGGAGGCGCATGTGTCCCGCCGATGCTTGAGAGATGGAAACACAAGATGCTTCTTGCTGGCAAATACCTGAACGTCATCCAAGAATGTGGCATCGACATCAACAAAGACTCGAGCAATACCGGCTCGGCCGTGCCGGCGGACAGCGATATATCCATCGAAGATGAACAGTATGTCTGTTCTTCCTCTTCGCGCGAAATGCTGATATTGAGTGGCTTGCCTTCACAGTTTATTCAAGGTGATCGACGAAGCCTACACACATGCGAACCGCACACTATTACACCTCCTCCTACGCGACCAACAACTGATTCCGCGTTTACGCTCCTTGAAGCGCTATTTCTTCCTCTCGCAGTCCTCCTTCCTCACACACCTGCTCGACCTCTCACATTCAGAGCTACGCAAGTCTGCCCGCTCCGCCTCTCTGGTCAAGCTGCAAAGTCTGCTGGATCTTGCGCTAAACACGGACGCGCAGGGCGAGGACGCGATGTTCAGAGAGGATGTGAAAGTCACGATGTCCCCCAGTGGGCTATACGAGTGGCTGCTGAATATCGTGAACGTCAACGGAGCGCTCGGCGACGAAGGCGATGACCACGGGCGTGCGACCACTCCCTACGACGATAGGAAAGAAAAGGAAGAAAAGAAGCAGATGCTCGGTATGTATATCATCCACAAGCTTGGACATTACTGATATCATTCTCCACAGCGATCGACGCACTGACACTTGACTACACCGTCAACTTCCCGCTCTCCCTCGTCATCTCGCGCAAGACCATCCTGCGCTACCAGCTCATCTTCCGCTTCCTTTTGCACCTCAAGCACGCCGAGCAGGCCCTGACCGCCATGTGGATCGACCACAAGACCGCGCCGTGGCGAAGATCAACGCGGCCCACGCGCGAGCCCGCGCCCGACACGCCCGATCCGAAGAAGGACACGCCCGACCCGAAGACGGACTGGCACGCGGACTTCGACAACTGGCGGCGGCGCGTGTTCCTGCTGCGCGCGCGCATGCTCGCGTTCGTGCAGCAGATCCTCGCGTTCGCGACGTTCGAGGTGCTCGAGCCGAACTGGCGCCGGCTCGAGGGGCGGCTCGCTGCGGGCACGGTCGAGACGGTCGACCAGCTCCTGCGCGACCACGTCGACTTCCTCGACACCTGCTTGAAAGAGTGCATGCTCACGAGCTCGCGGCTGCTCAAGGTGCGTCGGATGCGTGGCATAAACCGATAAATCGAGGCGTTGCTCATGATGACTTTGGACAGGCATATTCGCGCCTCATGCTGACGTGCTGCACCTTTGCGCTCTATACCGCGCATTTTGCGAGATCGGCAAGCACGGCGTTCACGGCGGCGGACGATCCGGACGGCGACCACGGCATGGCGAAGAGGTGGGACTTCATCAACAAGTTCGAGGCGAACTTCAACCATTGGTTCAAGGTATGCTACTAGCATGCTTAGGGTCGCCCATTTCTCTTTACTGATGATCACGCAGGTCCACCTCGACTGCGTTCAGTTTTACGCGTCGAGCGAGAACGTATCGCTCCTGCCGCTTGTTGTACGGCTCGGCAGCATCAAGCCACCTTCATGACCCAGCATCCCACCTCCGCACCGCGCGGAATCCAGTCTTTTGCAATCTGCTCTCATATGCTGTGTATACGCTTGGTCGATACCCTAATTTATGTTTGCTCTTCATTCGGTTCACACTGCGTCGCAGCAAGCTTGCGAGATTTGCTCGTTTCGGTACAACAATCAGTCAGTCGTTGCGGACGCGATGACTTTTGAAGTTGAAGCAGGTGGGTATATTACGGGTATTAGCAAGTGACTGCTATACATCCCTGGGCAGTATGCAATGCTTTATATGACGGTGTTCTGTTGTTACTGTGTATACAGACGCGCCCAGGGCAAGGCAGTGATGCAATCAAGCAAGCATCCGGATGGCTATGCGATAATGAGAGATTACTGGCTGAGAATTGTGCGCACGAAAGATTCGTAATTGACATTGCCGTCTCTGAGAGCGACGATATCAGTCTCCGACAACGGCATGTTAGAAAGGGAATCCACGTACGCGCCGATCTGAACACCCTTGAGCAGCTCGTCCACCTCCTCGTCCGTCATCTTCTCGCCAAGTTGCGTAAGGACATAGCGCAGCTCTCCTGCACCGATGAAGCCGTTACCCTCCTTGTCAAATACCTGGAATCCGCGGATGAACTCCTCTACGTTACATTTCATTGAGTTCAAGGAGGCGGTGATGTGCGGAGGCAGGCCACGTACCTGGTGTGCCCGCTGGCTTGAAGCCGTCAGGTCGGTTCAAGATTGCCAAGAATGACTTGTAATCCACTGCATGGCACGATTTGGCACACAATATCGTTGCAATGGGTGTGAGGTGCATAAGCATGGATAATCAATACCGCGATGGAGACACGTATCGGCTGCAAAACGTACCGTCTCTGGGCGCGCCCGCGATGATCTCCGCTACCTCAGCCTGCGTGGGGTTCTGTCCCAACGCGCGCAGCAAGTCGCCCAATACTTCTCTAGGCACTGCGCCTGTGCCTTTCTTGTCGAATAGCGCGAACGCCTCCTTGTACTCTGCGGCACGCGGTCGCTAGCTGAGAGGACATCCGTGGACGCGTTCATCGGGGTGACATACCTGCGTTATCGCTCTGCGATCAGTGAGAAACACTGCACGCTCGCAAAGACGAAAGCACTGACCATATTTGTGAGTAGGCGGGTGGGTGTAAGGACTATGTTGAGCGTTCAATGCAGAGTCGCAGAGGCTCAAAGAAGGCAAGCCGAGCACTGGGCGCTTGTCGGGAAGTAGATCCAGATCGCAACGAGTATCAGGCGTCTTGCATGAGACTTCGACGACTCGGACGTCGACCATAGAGTTTCTGCACGCAGAATTTACGCGCGATTATAGCTCTCATATGCGCACCGCGAAGGAATTCGCGTTTTTAAATTATTTCCCGCTACACTGCGCTTTGACCCAACTTTGACCGCTAAGTTTGACATGGAAAACGCAGAGATGTGGCGATCAGCTGAACAGCCTTTCGCTGTCGAGGCCACGTCTGTGTCGCATGGCTACCTCGAGCCATGAAAATCGCATTCTAGCCTTCCAAGATACGTGGCATCGCATCCCTCAATGCAGCCTGAGCAATCGAGAGAGCCCGTGACTTTGGAAGCAAGCTGCATACACTGGCAGATTGCAGTCAACACGACCATGATACATATATTACGTTCCGTTCTCTGCGCGAAACGATGCGCGACGGTAATTAGTGGCTGATGGGCAGCGTGTCATACCAACGAGGGCTGCCGGGACTCGGGCGGGGCTGTGCGGGAGGGGCACCCTTCGCCGCCATACTTACCACGACCCTGGACCTAGAGGGCCGCGTCATCAGCATAGCCCGTAAAAGTAAGCTCGTATTATCGTATATTTTACTTCTAAGTACGCGCTCCTCCGGGTTCCAGAGGCAGGCCGTGGCGAGCCGTCCCGGCGCCGCTGTAATTGATGAGATGATACTTATGGCGTACGCCGTTTAGTCTTCTCAAATAAGCAAGGCTACCTTTATTCACGGTCATATCCACTGAAATCAATACGCTCGCGTTATTTGGTTGTACATCTATCTACTTTTTGTTGAGTGCAAGGAACGCGGAGACCAGACCGGCGATCGACCGTCGCTAGCGCCCAAATCCCAACAAATGGCCACTGTAGACGCCCACATTCTTCACCGCGAACCAACCGCCACCCCGCAGTGAGACTCGACTTGACGCGTTTAAACATTCCTAACGGGTTTATTCCACATCTAATCAACGATTTATTGCTGCGTATATCTTTGTGACTCACCCTACTTCGCACTCCGCCCGTTTTGCTCGTTGTTTACGACACACGAGGCAAGTAGTCCCTGCACCGCAATTGCGTCGTGGCCATAGCCAACTGGCAACATAAATAATTCTCGCGGATTGTGAGTTGTCCTCTTTTTGAGCGCCCTTTTCTTTCTTCCCCCCGCGTCCCATTTCTCTCGTTCTCTTCCTCCGTCGTTCTTTCGCCCTCCCGACCTCCTCTCCATCCGCACTGCACTAACTCTGCCGCCATGTCTGACCAGAGCTCCGACTCTGAAGACGAAGTCGAGCAGCATCTGACCTCTCGACATCTGTCAGAGGTTTCTGAAGTGAGTTCGCATTCTGTCCTTGCCTCTAGTTGCTCTCGTGCCACACGAGCCCATCTTTCTCCTCATTCTTTCTGATTCCGTTCTTTATGCTGACTCTTTAACAACCACCCAGGAACCAGAAGAGGTTGATCACACATCACTCCATCCACAGGAGTCGTCCGACGTGAGTGCCTCTCGATATCGTCTTTCTATGTCTTCCCCGGTTCTGGCGCGTTCCGGCAGGGTGCTTTACAGAGATCGATGCGTGTTACTCTCATCCTCCTTCGCGTCTTCGTATCTCTCTTTGCCGCCCGTACCCTTACTTTTTTTCTCTTCTCGATTCTGACTGTTGTGTCCATCGCAGGTTGACGATCGAAGACGCACGCCAGATCCTCCCCATAATCGACGACGACAACCGCCACGTACCCCGACGAAGAAGAACAATAAACCGTTTACACCCGTGACGCCTCACGCGAAACGCAGCATGATGAGTGCACAGACCAATTCTACCGTCGACACGGCCCATTCCCTCCAGCCCTATATCAGAGAAGATCTGAAATCAGCTCAGAGTGTGTCGTTCATGCTCTTCGTAGAAGCTGTTTTCGGAGTTTCTCCCGACACTCTGATGACGTGGATGAAAATCATCGAAGAGCAGCGGTGGTTCACCGACAAGGTGATCAAGGCTAAACTTGGACAATTTTGCCGAGCCAAAGACGAGAAGAAACGCTACGCCCCTCTGTCGGCTCTCGTTGATCGAATCCTGGCCCTTGGGCGGGGAGCGCTGCCCGGCGTCCCGGATGAATACCCTATAGACGACATTTGTCTCAGGAGAGACGATCCTGTCTACATTCAGCGATCTTCCAAGTCTAGGTCGTTGAAGAAGCCGGACCTCCTCACACTTCGACAGAGGTGGGAGAGTTTCTTGTTACGGATCAACCACAGAAAGCCCGTTGGTCTCATGTGGCCGATGGTCCTCACCACCTGGGAGTTGAAGGGCGACAAAGAATTTGAGGAGTTGCTCGCACCCCTGCTGGAAAAATATGACCCGTCGTCTAGCCTCACCGGCGCCCGGAAGGCGAGCAATGCCTCTCGGAAGGCTCCTACGACCACACGCGAGACTACGACAACAGGGCGAACTCTGAGACCGAGGCCCGTCCTCGATGACAAGGGTGATTCGGAGTCTTCGCCTTCGTTGGGCGAAAAGCGACCCTCGGACGATACCACACAGGCCTCCTCAAGCAGCAACAAGCAGAAAACCGATTCGAGCGCCGGTGGGGACGATCAGACGATCAACGTTCGCGAGGAAGCGACCGGCAATGCGGTGCATATGTTATCCTCTACCTTCGGAACGAGACTGCATGCCGTCAATATCATCATGGAGCGCGACCGCCTATGGTCCTGGTACTACGACGCCTCCGGTATTGTCGCAGCTCAGGAAGGCATCTCCATCACCGACGACTTCGAAAAATTCTGCGCCGTCATCGTGGCGATTGGGTGCCTCACCCCTGCTCAGCTCGGCGCCCTCCCTCCACAGCTAAAGCCACCCGAAGTCACCGTTCATCCCGGCAGCTGGCCACCTATCACGCTCAGGAATTACAGCATAACGATGACTCACCCTAAGAAGGGAGAGGTCAAAGTGAC